>LUCH01001015.1:0-61941 GCA_013368495.1 Paragonimus heterotremus
TACGCCTAATTCAAAGCTGACCGAGAGGGAGTGATGTTGTGTGTGTGTGTGTGTGTGTGTGTGTCTGTTAGTGTGATGGCTGCTCCCCTTTGGCCAATCTGACAGGGTTGAACCTGAAACGACCGAGGTCGCAGTCAGCACAGCCCTCCGGATCACAACAGCACACAAGCCTGACCACCACGCCAAGGTAGCAGAAAAGGTCAGGGACGGTAACACACACACACACACACACAAGATGCAAGTCATTTTAGTCAGTGTGCTAGTCTAGCAATCGCAAGGTCAGGACCCAGACATAGGACAGAAATGGAACGCAGCGGAGAGGGTGAAAAATGTCTGATCGAATGAAAAATTTCTACCACGGTCAGGAAAAATACCAGTTCACCCAGTTTTACTTGCAACCGTTGTCTCACACATGTGGACGACAAAAAACAGAGTCCACACCATTTTACGGGAATTTCGTCTGCAAAATCATATCCAAATCAGTCATCCTAACGGGGTCGGGTTAGTAAACCACGCCAGCGCACCTCTATGAACGCAGGCGTGCTCGCCGACACCGGGGTGCATGCGCAGTTCAAGTCAAGTCGCACGGCCCCATCGTTTCAGTGTTTTGACCGAAAATGGTTCACGATCGATGGAACCTGCCCATTGGGGCACATCTCAGCCAGTGGAAAGCATGGCAAGGTCGGGAAACTTCGTGTAGTAATGAATACGAGCGGATAGATTAAGAGTACCTTACTTCCACAACACAGTATGCTATCCCGTTAGGTTTTCCACCAAAGAATGAATTACAAAGGACTGCCTTCATGAACGAAACGGATTTGCAACTTGATGAAGGACTGGTTGAAGAGTAACAGTTTTCCTATTACAACTGAGACTTCACGCTGTTCTAGTTCTGTCGAACCATTCCCGCATTCCAACGCAATGTTACATAACCGTGTAACAGAAATGCTAAGAGTCGCACAACATTTATCAGTTTTGTGTCGTACATATCGAACCGTATCATTCCGCCTCACGTCTGTGTCTTGTTGCAATCTGATTCCTGACAAACGTTGAAGTATATTTTGAAACGTGTGCGATAAAAAACACTGTACTCGACTTTGTTTTAGGAGAACCAACTGTCGATATCGAAAGTTATTTTTATACTCTGTGCATGTACTTAGTATGTATATATTGTCGGATTCCGTTGACGAGAAATGGCACCACTTTCTTCATGTGTAGTTGCCTCAGATGTCAGTAATTTACAATTTTTCTTGCCCACATGCATCTCCATGGTATCTATTCCGTACTATATCGATACATACAAAACAAACTGTTACTTCATTGATACAGCATCCTACAATTAGGTTGTTTTGATTCCTCAATGTAAGCAGGACTGATTGTATTGACCAATTATACGAATCCAGTAATTTCCGTAACAGACAGGCTGTTCTACCGGCCGATTGACCGTATTGTCACGTAAAGAAAATAAATAAGGGAAAACATTCGTATAAAAATTACTTATTTGCATGAGCTGATGGAAATGTTTCCTGTAGTTTTTCTCGCTCAAAAGCAATCTTTTTAAGTATCTTGATGTTACATGCTGTACAGCGGTTTCAGAGACTGTATTTTATTCCAAGATTATGACCACTCTTAACTCTCGCAGAGATTGTGGACCTCCCATGTAGACCAGGTGTTTGTTGTAGCCTCAAAGGAACAAACCGGTGGATTAATATCCAGAGACTATAGGATCACTCCACCGTCCGAATGAGTTATCCAGATATTCTGGTACACACCATATGTAGTGTAGTCGGTTATCATCCTCTTTAAACTAATCGGATTCGAGTACTCCTGGTTGTTCCAGCACTGGTACAACATTGTGCTGCAGTATTCAGTGATAGGATTGTCCTACTTTGTAAGCGGTTAGGCAATTAGAAGTCTGCTTTTATTAACGGGAAAAGACCGATATTCCGTGTTCCACCAATCCTCGCACCAGCCATAAGCTCTGGACTATATAAGTGTAAAATTGAGGTAAAACCACCATGCAATCAATGTGCCGAAACGCAGTTGCTACACAAGTCATTTCAGACGTAATATTGTTCCGTCAACGAGTGCTGTAGTACACATATCCCTTCTTCCAAAAATATCTCGCACAAATGAACATGCTTACCCGTATCAGACAGGCATAGCTCTTGTAATTGGGCCTCTAGGCTTGGCCGATACTTAAATCTTTCGAGAATTCCGTGTACACCGGACTTCGGTGTATCATTTTCTTCAGCGGTATGACGAACACTTATTTGGAGGCTGTTTTTGACACTTTGGGGAACATCACTAACATAACACTCACTCACTGATGTACGTGATCGACCACTTCTTTGTAAGCTTTGAGCGTTACTCGTTGTAACGAATATTTTGTCGGATGTCGTACTGGTCTACCAGCAACCGCTCACATACTCACATGTTTAGCAATTGATTTAAAAACAGTCTCCTTTCTGACTGTTTTCGACACAGGTCGTACAAACAAAAACTAAAGGAGTGCGCCGGTCATGCATCAGGTTACTGACGTACGGTTCTTTTATTTGCGGTCTAATAGTATGATCCATTTCCAGTATGATGTATCATCCAGAAGAAGTTGCGTGTGACCATCATCTGGCAAGCTGAACAGGAGGAGTATACCTCAAAATAACCCAACATGATTGCAGATAAAAGCATCGTTGGCATCATTCATTTCATGATAAGCCTTATGTCAGTGGTCAGAGCCAAAAAAAGCTCGTGCATAAAAAGTTTTCACGAGTAGCTTATACTGCCCCACTTGCGATTCTACTCACACATCCAGTATACAGTGTCACAGGAAGGTGTATGACCAGTAGGCACGCAAGTGAAACTCTTATCAACCAGAAACAAAAACGGAGAGACTCTAATGAGCATACCTAAGTTACCAAGGCATATACTGAAAAATCTGAGGCCACAGGATGTTCATTACTGAAGTACACATTAGTTTACCCTACATGGGATTAGTAAGAATAACAGAGATTGAAATTCGAGGTGAAAAATCCCAACAAAGTTCTCAACAAATAATACACCAACAAGGTTGCAAAAGGGAAAAGTTAGAAAGCCATTGTGACTCAAGTTTCTGAAAATGACGACGAGTGAGCAACGAAATGATTAACGTCGTTGGCTAATGCAAACGAACGAAATAGTTCGCCTGACTTATTTGCAACTAACGTACTTGTCGTCTCCTCTTTTACAGTGTTCTGTAAGTGCGTCGATGACCTAGCACTCCGAGATGGCCAACGTATTCGTGGCTGCGTAAGTGGAATATTACCTAGTCCCTAGTTCCACTCCGAACCGCGCACTTAAATTCACTACCAAGTAACTGAAACTTACTAAATTTTTTGCTGTCCATCGAGGCCGCACTGCTTCAGATGTTCAGCTTCCTGTTAGCAGTTTCTCACAATCCAAGTCCCATAGTAAAACACGAAGAACCTACGTGGACAGTAACTTTGTATCGTTGTTTCTGGTCACTAGCGTTTCGCTTACCCACTTTGATCTGCTGTACAGTAGTAGCTTCAAAATCCATTCCACAGTCATCTAGCCCACTCGTCTTAATCTACGAAGCTGATCGCTCTTCAACATGGATGGAAGGCTTATTCTGAATGAGCAGTTTCGTTTGAAATTCGTGCGAAATGGTTTGGACCTCGGATTTCTGCTGGCTATTTACGTGGAATAATCGATATGCCCAAGTGTTAAATAATTTCAAATGACCCCGTTATATGGAGAGACAAACTGGATTTTGGTAGTCTTCTGCAAAGCTAATTATCGCACACGTTAAATCCATAGAGGACACTGTAGGTCTTCGGAACAAGCTGTAGTCTCCTTCGGGTACTTAAATAAAAGGGTTAGGAAATTTTAAACTTTCCTATACTTGTATCCACATTACAAATAGAGAAGCCAGTCAATTTTCAAAGTCCCCTGGAATGTTCAAATGGCCATTTTGATAACATATTTTGTTCCTGGCAAGAATATCTCAGGCAAATATCAAACAGAAGTTGTCTCCATACATTAATGGAGGTGCATTTGCCTGGTGTAAAGGACGGACTGTAATGAAAGTACTTATACCTATAGCAATGAAAAATTAGCAAATTTAGGATTTACAAGGACATAAACGGTGATAAAACTATAAAAAGAGTTTTGTTGTTGTGGCGTTAAGATATGAATATACAGCTCAGATCTGCTTGGCACATGGTCTTCATGCATGCATCAGTCTGCAGAAGGTTTGTGTTAGGTCTGCAGTTACCAGATGTTAAACAAACATATATGTATGCATATATATGCACCAACAGAGAATACCTCCCTCATAAACGTAGGGTTTGACATCAGTGCATGTAGTACTGACAGCCATTGGCATACTGAACCCTCCGTAATGTGCACATAACGCCCTACACGTAGGAGACCACAGCGTGAATCTTCGAGGTACTTTGCCAAACAATTTCGCACCCAGGCAGGCTATACTAGAAAAGTGAAGAAATAATAGAATCAAACAACATTTTGTTGACGGTAAAGTGCTCAATGCAGAAAACAGGAGATTCGAACTCTACCGAACCATCAACAAAACCAATTGTACTACCATACATCAAGACTGTATCAGAAATAACCGCAAAACTTCTCAGACCACATGGTACAACGTTAGCACACAATCCAGCAACAACATTACAAAGAATATTATCCAAACCAAAGGAAAGACTCACACCCGTCGACAGAAGAAACATCATTTACAAAGTCCAATGCAATGACTATGGACAACACCATGGCGGCCAAACCGGATAGAAATTATCAACACGAATACGTCAAAACGAATTGGCCATCAAGAGACACGATCAATTTTCTTCGATCTCCATCCACGAGGATGAAACTGGACACACTTTCAACTTGAATACAGCAGAAGTCTTTATTCAATCAAACACCAGATATGCAAGAGAATTTCTCGAAGCTTGGTGTTCATCAGCCGGGTCAATAAACAAACACATCGGGCTGGACAACATCTTTGAGCCAACGCGAACCAAGGATTTGAAGAGATGTAATCACCATCAATCCCAAATGCCGGTAAACCCGAATGCACCAACTTGAATAGATCAGGCTAAAGTCGAAGGCGAACAATGTATAGCCGATCGGACTGAATTCCAAAACGAAGAAATGACTTACTCAACCAATTTACAAGGACCAACCGGCCAAATTCGAGGTCAAAGTTAGACGGCAGCAAAGAATAGCCAATCAGACTCTAGATCAAAGACTCA
Organism: Paragonimus heterotremus; assembly: GCA_013368495.1. NCBI lineage: Eukaryota > Metazoa > Platyhelminthes > Trematoda > Plagiorchiida > Troglotrematidae > Paragonimus > Paragonimus heterotremus. Next base: position 5,271 of record LUCH01001015.1, read on the forward strand.
AAGACTACAACAAAAATGGCCAATCCCACATCGGGTCAAAGTTCAAATGTAACAAGAATCAACCAGTGGTAGGTCAGGCCAAAGGCCAAAAACAACAGAAAGCCACTGAGGAGAATTCAGGTCAGAAGGTCAACTCACTCTGCTAGATAAGAGCAGGCATCCATCTAACTTCACCAAACCCCAGGCTCAAAAACCATACATCGAAACATTTACGCACTAATGATGTCACCTCGCTTTGTGATGAAACGTTTGCAACCTAAATGCTGAGTTCGGCGAATATCCCAACACTAAAGCCATCAACCAGAGCTACGAACAACGCCACCACTGTTTACAACTATCAAAAATGTACACAGAACGTTACACATACAACATGCTAAACTTGTTATGGTAGCTTTTTGTCTAACACTTTCTCATTTCTGTTCAGTTCACCAATTACCGTTAAGTTAACATATAGTGAAAATCCAAAGGTCAATCTTTCCTCCATCACGAACTCCTGTTGACTCAGTCGTATGCCTTTTTCCTTGAGCGCCGACTGACTCCTGTTAGTGACTTTGTTTCCTCCAACTTGATCTCCCTATGCACACTTCCCCTAAATGCCCAAAGTTCCAGTACAGTACAGAATGCAGCCAGGGAACGACAAAAAGGCTGATATTTTCCCCAGAGTAGGAACACTTGGATAGTTCGTGTCCAAGGCGGTTCGGTGTCCAGTGGCTGCGAGCGTACGGTTGATTACAGTGGAAAAATTCTGACGGAATCACAGGGTTATCGGAGTTGTGGTTAACAAGCTAATCTCATAAAGGCAAGGACCGGTTTGCAAATTCCGACCCGGATGAAGGTATATACTACTAATGAACTCTAATAAGAACAAAGTGTAGCGACTATAATAAATGATATTTTTGATAATCTCATTCACTTGTACATTTCTGATGATTTTGGCTTTTTGCCTACTTTTGTTTTAGTCAAGCTATTCCATTTGTAATATCCGTCCCGGGGCTACAAATACAACTCGTTCCGTGCCCCGCTAACTTGACGTGTTTTCTCTGTGCACTCTACTTTCCAGGGTCGATACACGAGGGTCAACGTGCTGAGTCCTTGCTTTTCATTGTCGATTGGTTTTCGATAGTGACTATAGACTGGGTATTAATCTGTTGGTCCAGTTCCAACAGAATCTCAAGTCTGGCGCTTCTTCCGAAGTGAGCCAACCGGCAGACTGGATGCGAAGGCTGCCAGCTAGTGTGAGTAGTGGTGTGAAATATCTTAGGGTAACGAACTTCTATCTATCTCTTTTGTCCACGTATCGTTTCAGTCAATCGCCCGTGTCAAAACGAGATGATGTGGACTGTACCCGAACGCAAGATAGAAGTGTGTAAGTTTGACAGCCTGACTACTTTACAGGGGAAGCAGATTAGGCGTGTCGTAGCATAAGAACTATTTCGTTGGAAGTAATTTTCGCCTAATTCCGTGAGAAATGGTTGTTGATTGAGGGGCTACAGAAGGGAAGTTGTACAAACTTGAAGTAAATAATTAGTCAAACTGGTTACCTGGCAGATAATCTAAGTTACATCGACAAAGTAGTACAAACACGCACACACACCGCACCACCTGTGAACGATTGCGTATGCAACAGTGAATGGTGGAGCCGAGGTCTCTGACGATGAGTCATCAGCACAATTCCAGGGAAAGTAGGGTTTCGATGCACGTGAAATCATGAGACCGTCAGGTGTTTTAACTTGATTTACACTGTGTAGGTGGTAGAACAACGCACTTTAGTTGAATACAACAGTACGGAAACCAGCGAGTGGACAAAAACCAGCTTAAGACAAAGCTAGCGGGAGAACTAAGTGGTATCAAAAGTTCTGTCAACCTGCACAAACTGAAAATCTCGTGACAGGTCAGAAATGACATCAATGTATATCTACGTAGTAGTAACAGTAGTAGAAGTAGCCGGATACTTCAACCTGTTCCTGCTAACCCAAGGTTGTCCAATCCACCTATGCCGCTCCAGCATCACGCTTGAACTCAAAATAAACAATCTTTCATCACCCACCGAGCCCAGACCTATCGACGTATTTTCAACGTTGATACGTTGTTTCCACAAGATATTGGCCGATCTTTGGAATTTGCGCTTGCAACTGCCCGCTCTTTAGTTTGTATTTCTACATCGTCACGGTTGCCTTGAGGCGACCTCCCTGCTTCATGCGCTGCTTCGGAACTCATGCACCACGTCTTCAAGTCTGTGTGCGGCTTTTACCATCGTGTCCAAAGCGTTCAATGCTCCTCCATCTCTGACGCATTACATTGCCGACTCCTGCAGGGATGCTTCCGCCACGTTCAATGGCTCCGTTCTCCGGTCCCAGCGTGGTGTTCACCAAGGTGGCCCAGTGTTCCCGCTTCTATTCACCATGGGAACATATGAGGCGTTGGCACTAACTCGACCGGAGCTTGGCTACCAGTTCCACGACACACTGGCTAGCGGTTTCGCCTACGCCGACGATCTGATCCTTCTAGCTGAGAATCCTACGCGTCTTTCCGAGAAGCTTGCAGCCGTCGCTAGTGCGCTGGAACTAACCGGACTGAAGATCAACACGCATAAGTCTAAACTCATGGTCATCCAGGGTGACCATAAACATAACGTAACTGCCACCTCTGATGAGTCTATCCACTTCGGCCCGGATATTATCCATTCACTAAGCGCCTCCGACACGGTGACCTATCTAGGTATCCCGTTCACCTGGAAGGGTAAAGCATTCACTAACCGCTGTCTGCAACTTCGCACGATGCTGAATGAAACTACCAAAGCGCTCTTGAAACCACATCACCGCCTTGAACCCCTGAGACAACATCTGATCTTAAGGATGAATCACTCGGTGTTGGGCCGAGTGTACCGTAACACACTCAAAGCTATGGACTGTAAGATTCGCCAGTTTGTTCGGCAGTGGCTCCGTCTTCTCAAAGACACACCAATTGGCTACATTCACACCCCAATTTATTTCGGCGGTCTAGACATTTCGAGTTTGTCCACCACTGTTTCCATCTCCTGCAAATCTCGAGTGGAGAGATTGCTCTCCAGTCAACGTCCAGTTCTATGGGATGTGATCAAAGATAATTTGTTTGGCCTCATCTTGAGGGAGGTGAACGTTCCGACACGCATTCATAGTGTAGTGGTGACGAAAAAGGATAAAGACCACGCAGCGTGAATGGATAAATTCTACCGGTTGCTTGACGGCCGTGGTCTTCAGGAAGTGTCACGCTCTCCACTCTCCAATCGTTGACTGTTTAACCCAGATCGCATCTTCCCCAGAATCTTTATTTGTGCCATCCAGCTCCAATGTAGTCTGTTGCGGACTAAGGTCCAAAATTTACGAAGTGGCCGAAGGGATCACTCAGTTCTCTGCCGTGGCAACTGCAGTCAACCGGAAAGCCTTGCTCATATTCTACAATCGTGCTGGATCACCCACGATGTGCCCGACACAACCGTGTGGTCAAGGACCTAGTGAAACTACTGTGCAATTTGGACTATGCAGTATTCCAAAAGTTGCGAGTACCAACGACAAGCTTGTTCATTAAAATCGATGTGATCGCGGCTCTTGACGACGCTGCTGTGGAACTGGACGTTAATATAGTGGATAACTACGGAAGCCAATGTGTTTTGACGTTGTTGTGATGAATGGTACTAACTCTCCTGATGTCGCATTCAGTCGGCCCTTCATACTATGAGTTTTGACGTTGACTGTATTTCTCATTCACTTGTGGTCGTCAATTTTCGTAATCTCATGTATCCATTTGTTTGCAATGCGATCCTTCAACTGAGACTATTGTCCTACGCCGTCTCTGATCCATGCTTATAAATTATTCTTGGTTCCCTGAAAACCATTTTTAAGGTTAAGCAAAGCTTTCCTCTATCGAACTGACTTGGATGATCGAGCTATCAGAAGTTTACTATCTTGAATGCGTGTGTCCAACCTAAGCCCATAATAATCAACTGTTGACACTGTCACAGTATATACTGTTGAAGCTTTCCGGTCTGCGCACATCCTGGCTACCGTAAGAATTATGTTTCCACACTAAATGGTTCATTTTTTACCGTAGCATCCGATACCGATTAGCCTGTCACAATGACCGAAGCCAAGGGACGCGTGCGCTTCAAACCTTCACCCCAAGTGGCTTGCGCTGCACCACTTGCGGTTCCACCCACACATAACGTACCCGGTGTAAACCTGAAGGAATATGACCAGTAGATGTGTAAATGGGGCTTCTGTGTCCAGCCGGCCAATGCTGGTTAGCCAATTGAATGGCCAGCATTGCAGTCTGTTTCTGTTTACTTTCCGAGAGATAAGGATTTCCTTTTCATATACAAGTACTGGGCACAGTACAAACAACGAAGGCACATCACCCTACAAGTGGTCATACTAAACAGTAGTAAAACCGTCTGAAGTTCAGCAGTACAGAATTTCCAGATGCTCCTGCAGTTTTGCGTTTCCTGTTATATAATCCACAATGTGTCATCTTTTTGTATCGTGAGCACATACTAGTAGTGAAGAACCAACAAGCTATGGACACCGTGGTAACAATAAAATAAACGATACAGACTTAAATTTGTAGCGATCAGCCAACAGAATATCAACATTGTCAGGAATGAAACGGTCTCCAAGGCATGTGTGGTAAACATGATTAGGATTGGGAAATTCGACGATGGATTTGTGATAACCGTCAAATGTCATCAAAGGAATTGAGCAGGGAACCATTTGATTGAGACCAAAGTACACCCGGATTGGAACGGTGTAGTGAATTTTATATCCAGATACGGGAATCTGTAGCAACATAAAAATGACGGACTTCGTGTTCAGCTTGACATGGAAATATGGATTCAAGCAGAACTCCAGTATCACTTAACATACTATTGCTTATTTTTGTTAATCAGATGATATTTCTCAAAAAATACATCAATTTAGTGATTCCTGATGTGTATCTATTTGCAAACAACGCGTACATACCCGTGTAGGTGTCAGTATTCGGACTTCAGTTTACTGTAGCGTACACATTTTGTGTACATCTATTCAGACGAAATCGATCAGGTCTAGATCCACCCACTCATGTTTACCTGTTCTCAGATTAGGACACTTCGCCTCATGAGGACAGAGGCGAAAACAGAAAGAGGAGATATTGAAAATTTTGATCGGAAGTCTGAAGGAGGCTTCATATATCTGAAAATGGAATTTAAGCTTTCTTCTACGTATCTTTTGACATATTGTGAAAGAGCTGATAGAGCTGCATCGGAATCAGTCACTACACTGACCACTGCACCGATGAGTAACTTTATACTAAACTGTTTTACATACAGTGTTTAATTTTCAATATTTTTGTCCTAGTGTTCATGTACTCCAGGATGAATGTGAAAGGATAACTTCATACTTAAGGAGCTAAGACCATCAGCTAAATAAGTGTGGGGACCACTCACCTAAACCAGAGAATATACCATTTCCGTTCCACTGTATGTTGATTCATTTATTAGAAGGCCTGTCACCATTAGTTAAGCTAGCTTGTAACCGTTCTGGCAACTACATCAAGTCATAAACTGTAGGAAAGATTTGCCACGGAAGCTTGGGCACGGCAGATTGTGTATAAATCTTAGACGAAGTAGGCGTTTTTCGCACTCAGTTCCCGCGTGTATTTTACGGGAGCCAAGCCAACTAGTACAAAACCAACTCATGGAATCCTCACTATGAACTAAACTGCGGCTGTGATGTTTGGAAGTGAACAATGTGCCAACCTAAATAACGCCTGAAGAAACAAGACTGTGTACCCTCCTGATGACCTCGACCTGTTGTGCTTAAACAGTTGACATGCGCACGAAAAGCGGTTTGACGACAGGCCAGAAAGATGTGCCGGACAAACTGACGGACTAGCAGGTGTCACGCAGGCCGGCGACCAAAACACAGCGCCAGTCTTCGCAGGCGTTGATTATGTTAGTTGTCGAGTCGTTGGCAGGCCCACATGCAGCCCGGCTGGTGGTCGGCCCCACTGACTGACCTTAGAACATCAGCCGATATCGCTGGTCATATGACCTGGCGTGCGTGGCGAAATCCAAGAGTTGGCCTGTGCATGTTTGTCAGGCTGCACACCCTCGCTCTGTCAGATCGATTGCTGAGGTATAATTCACAATGGAACACTCAAGTTATAGCCGATAATTTAATGCTGACCAACGCAAAAGTAAAGCAAAGGAGTAATGAAAAGTGCGTCCAGTGATAATAGAGAAGTATCCGTAGGAAGTTGAGACAGGATTGTTGAAATGAGAACGCGTTGGAACAGCTTCCCCACTGGAGAACGTGAAGCAAGTGAAAGTCAACGTATGAACCGTTACAGGTGAAGCGGAGACCGACCAACGGCAACCAAACTGAAAGCCAACGCGTTGCTGCATCCAGTTCGTTTACGAGAGACTAGCGGGTAACATAATTTGTTTGAATGGGTGTCAGGTTTAACTTGCTAAATCGACTCAATCAGGGTCATGAGGCACCAGTATACTTGCAGTCTAGTGGTAATCGATAGTGGAAATAACGTTGTTTTTCTAAAAAGTGTACACTATTTTTCTACTAGCATTTCGGGGGGTCATTCATTTGACTTCCGATGCATTAGGGCGCGACAACTGCTTCTTGCAAAACGCCGGAATTGATTTTGCAATGTAGAGGGCATTTATCCTTTTAAGTTAGTAACCAACATCTATTCACTAAAATAATTCCGAATAGATGGGGCACACAAGTGTTCTGCACCACCACTTACAAGGATTTTCGGTAAAAGCACATGGTTGAAACGCTTGAAAACATAACCGTGATCCTGAAGGTTCGGTCTTACAGCTTTACATATCTGTCTAGTAGTGTCACATTCGTTTTGTTGTATGTTCGTTCCTAAGCGTTATTATTACACTGTTTAATGTCTTGCTGATTTGGACCTCAATTGTTAAACTAATGAAGCCGAGCCTTCAGGCCTTGAGGACATCCTCTTCGCTTCGAACTATTGCCTACTGACCCTCGCTTGTTGGATTGAAACACTCAGTTTTAATACTGTGTGATATAAGCATTCAATGTAGTCAATAGTGACGTGTGAAATACTACTGCCAGTTGGCGTGAGACTATGAGATTCACTGCCAAAGAACATTACCTTTTCGAGCGTTTCAAGAGTCACTTTGGTACCACAAATCAGCCGGAATTTCTTATAGTCATAAGTAAGTATGTGAAACTTACCGACAAGTCTCCAGCAGTCAAGAATTTTAATAACTGCAACGCAATCGTTAAAAAGTTGACACTCGAAGGTTCTAGAGCAGTCTATAAGAAGTACTGATGATAGTCTTTTGAGTCTGCTTGCCAACTCAACTTCAGTTATCTCATCTGATTATGCAGTATTAAGTATCAGATCACGGGGAAAAGTTTAGCGCTGCACATATATCAGTAATGAAGAAAATGTCGACTGTGTACTAGCAAAACTTCAACTGAGGTGATCCATGTAAGACCGAAGGCCTTCAGCATGTATGATATACCACTTGGTTGTTCCGGTAGTTTCCAAATATGCCGACTTTCTTAGTTGCGAAACAATGATTTACTGTAGACCTCGTTATTGATTGTAATTTCGCTTTATTAGTCAATTTAAAATCTTGATGTATCTGTGAATGTATGGCGACTGGGTAAGATTTGTATGACGAAACGGACTGTAATAAGTACAGATTCTATCACCAAGCTTAATAGTAAAGGCTGGTGTTCTAGCACTTAGAAGACCTAAAAGCGAACTTACACATACATAGTTAAAAACTAATCGTAGCTAAGAGTCAGTTTTACCTTCCGCTTGAGCCACATGGGAGTTTCTTCCTCCAGTTTAAGTCTCACCCTGTACACCATAGACGCTGCACCTCATATTATTTTAACCTGGCAACATATTTTTATGTCTGGAGCCTCTGCTTCGGCCAGAGTTTCTAACCTAATGTTTCCCAACTTGTGAAATATCGATCATTTGCACCAGTCCATTAACACACATCAATTACACGATTGTGATGGGCATTTTGTGGAAAAATACGTGTCCATGCGTCGCTGAATTGTAATACTATGTCTGAGTTGTAATGTTGCTGCTTAAGAATACGGCCAGGTGGAACTCGAACCATCCGGAATGAATGCGACGCTTGCGTGAGGGAAAATTCCATCAGGACTCCTAATAAACAAAGTCACGGCTGATGTATCTTTCAGTTCATATGTGAGGACACTGATCTTAAAAGCACACGAGTGGTCAAAACTAGTTCCTGTTTGCTGGTGTTGAGTCCCCGCAAACGTCTAATGTATTTTTGCCAACGTTCGCCTGTTAGTGGATCAGATTTAATAAACCACCAAGTGGACGTGCGGAGAAGAGCACAACCGTTTGATGTCTGTCTCAAGCTGTGCATGCAAAATGAACCATGCGCTTCCTATCAACCTTGCTTGTTGTTATGTGACCTTGGCACTTGGCCAAACCTAAGACAAGTTCCCCTTCGTCCACTTCGAGAACCTCCGAAATATCAACATTAAATCATGGATATTTTGCATCTGCAGTTGTATATGACAGGTACAAACAAAACTGCCAATATGTAAACTCATGGCTTAGCAGCCTATAGCACTGTGTCGACCTTGAAGACATCAATCAATTACTCGGTTCAAGCACACCATGTATGTTCTGCTCGGGTGAGATCAGCTCAGATAAGTCACGTGCCTACCTAACCAGACGACACGCCCCTGTTTTCATCCCCGGTTTAAAAGGTGCAATCAGCAATCATTTCGTAAGTGTTCTTGGTTTGACCGAATTGTGACCCTCTCTCGATTCCGATATTCATTACTTTAACTCGTAACACGAATGATGTCAGCTGGAATGTCGTTCTCTATCCGAAGAGTACAAACGAAGACAAATGGTTACAGAGTGATGGTGTATGAGTGACTGTCAACAAATAGCTAGATAGTTGGACCGTTTAACACTAATGAAATGCTAACCATGAAAGATACTAGAAGAATTCACTCCAAGACAATTATATGATTAAACTACAGTGAACAAAATAATAGAATATTCGAACAAGGCCGTTAGAACTCGAACACTGGTAAATGCAAGCAGTTCGTATTGACTCGTCAGTACCAAATTTACAATAACACGGGTTGATTATCAATAAGCGGGTTAGGATAGGTCATTAAGTCCAGGGAAGGGTCAAGTTCACGAACAGTTGTTTCCGAACGCAGAGAGCTGGCTCGAGTCTTTTGATTGCGACTGCTTCGGCAAACCACAAGAATCTTGGGTTAGAATGACGTAACAGGACTCTGAATGCACAAAATGGATCGATAACGTGGCCAGTGGTCGGGACGTGTCTAGCGACTGAGGAAGCTGGCTGTTTACGCGTTTCAACTCCTCTTTGTTCTGATCAATTTTCAAATTCTGGAGTTCAGTTTTACAGACGAAACACTACACTTGATAAAAGTGTTTTATATTAGGAGCTAACAGGAACCAACTATATTCGTACTGACTTACCAGAAGTCGGGAATTTGATTGATTTAAATTAAACATCACTCATGTTTGATGACAGCCTCCTATGAAAAGAATCAATGGACTCGAATTTCGCTCACCTTCGAGCTCATCTGCAGTGAGCATCCCTGTTGAGACTGGGAGTTGGGCTTCGATAACGTTTTCAGAATATATGGAAACAGACATGATTTAACTAAAAGATTATTTAGTGCCACTTGTATCCAATCGTTGCGTACCAGTACTGCCCCCTGCAATCCAAAAACTTACGCAGATAGTTGGCCGATGTTATAGTTATTTTTCAAGCTGCAGACTGCATGAGTACGGCTCATCCTGTCATCCAAACTCAAGATCAGTGATTACTATTTTGTTATTGCGATTTCAACCACGTGGTGCTAGACACAGCTCTAAGGAGGAAGTATAACATTAAAATGAGTGAGAGAGAGTAATTGCAGGGAGGGTGAACCAATCTAAAACGGGTTGATTACATTATTTACGAATCCCATCCCGTACTGCTCAAGGAAAGCTGAAGATTTTGTCCAAACAAGATTGAAGAACATCCATTCGTTCTGCTTCGAATGTTTCGCAACTGAAAAGAAGATGGAAATTACAGATTTCCATGTGACGACCACATTAGTTATTCAGCAATATGATATACCTAATTATAGAAACTGATCCGTACACTCCTGCACAATGAATTATATTTTGATGGATAACCACACCGGAGGTGTGAATATTTCGACTCTCGGCGGAATACCTCAACGCTGCGGTAAGGTACGTCCAAAAGCCATCGGCGAGCGGAATGTGGACAACATGGGCGACCGGAAGAGCTACCGCTCAACGAGATCGGACTAGCGGACGAGATAAAACAAGCAAAATGGGATGGATGACCAGAGCGGAGGCGCGACTATCTCAACACTCGGTGGAATATCTCGACACGGTCATGAAGTACGACCAAAGCCCACATCGAATAGATTGCGAACAACACGGGCTGTTGGATGTGTCATCGCCTTACGAGACGAGGAATGGAAAGCGAAAAGCCCCGACAATTGACGTCGGTCACAAACACATAAACTTGGTAGAAGTACACACGACCTGCGAGCGGAAATCAGGTGTGTGTTGTGGACCGGAATTCCGGTTCATAAACGCGAGTACGCTTGTAGCATGATAACATACGAGTTGGACAATAAAGATTATGTTTTATTGTACGCGTTTTCGTTACAATGTGTGTGATGTTAGATTAAGTGAACACAACAGCACAATCGTTTGATCAGTGCTACATTTAGCGATGAAAATGAGCTCAGCTTGGAAGAATCCAACCGCTACTCATTTTATTGGACCCATCCTCCAAAATAACAAGTATTCACCAATTCTAAACAATAAACTGTGGTTTCGTTGATGTTTTGAGAAAGGCTCCCCTGTGAGGAAACAAAAGGGTTTATACTAAATGGACGTAATAGACATCAGCTTTCTATACAGACACTTTTTGCTATTCACATGCATAATGACAACCGCATCTTCCCAAAAATAAGGTATCGATGCACGTGTCCCGTCTACTTAAATCCCAGTTTCTCTATATAAAAAAGACAAATATTTGGTTAAGTCCACACGAAGCTTCGTTAAATAACCAATGGAGTATTCCTATAAGAAAAATTGAATAAAATGGTCGAAGTATGCTTTATAGAAAGAAGCGGAAAAGCACACTGTCACAGGAATGGTGGAGTATTGACAATGGAGTTGTAACATATCTGATAGGGTATATATTTCAACAACGTCCGCGAATTTTGCTTCGGAAGGCTATTTCAAAAGTGACTTTTTAACTAGCTCTAAAATGTCTTTTGTGTTTTGTGATTACTTTTGGTTCAGCTTTGCTTCAAGCTAAGTTTTTTTTACATCAAACATTTTGTTTCTTGTTCTTACGAGCCTGGAAACGAAACCAGTTTTGTACACTAAAAGATGTGCAACTAAACGCAAAACATGTTTGTCCATACAGTATGGTGTATGCGTTCATGTTGCACTGGGTCGCGCCATCCGAGTCATCAACTCTAACCAATAGAAATGCAGTAGTGACTGCTGTCTGAAACGTAGTCGTCCCACGGCCATCGATCGCTACCTGCCTACGCTTCGATTATTATTGGCCATCTGAAGTACAAGTCTGATACAGTTCTACTCCGTCAGTGTTGCTGTCAGGGCATTGAGCCTGATAATCTCAGCTTGGTGATAAGTACTAGCAATGTCAGTTTGGAAAGGATCACAATTTTTCCAAACAACTTTAAGCTATACGGTCACGTGAAACTTACCGAACATTGAAAAAGTACAAGCAACTCATATTTAGAGCGCCAAACACTTCCCGTTCTAACACCTTGGTCAGGTTAGTTTTCATCATGCGACACTACACGCTGTGTACTTGGCAGGTGAACTCGGGATAACCCAGTCGGTTTGTAAGCGAACGACCAAATTCATTGCGATAGTAGTCGAATTACATGACGTGCGTGACAACTGCATATATGTCATCCACGCAAAGAAACGGTTAGTTGGGGGTTATTCCTTAGACTGTACATTCCAGCCATAATCAACGCAATGTGCTGATGGACTCAGTAATCGTTGCGAATGGGATAAAACCAGACAGCCAGACTGTTTACTTGTAAGCGATCTGAAAGGACGACTAATATTCTTCAAGGAGATAGAGGATACTTAGGTTAGCCGTCTTGAAAGTAGCATTTTAAAATAAGTTTATCGGAACAAAAGGATATCCCATACAAATTGGGAAACTTACCATTTTTGTACCGAGACCGATATTGCATAAAATGTGTCCACCAATGATAAGCGTCCGCCGATAATCGATCGTAGCGGTCGCATTCCCATAAACTTTCCAGTCGGCACCTTTCGAACTGCAGAAGCACTAGACTCGAGTTCCACTCTTATTAGAGCTCGTCAGTAGTGTATATCCTCGCCACTGCTGGGACTAGAACTCCGACCACGCTGTTTATGAGGCAACCGTGTTGACCACTAGGCCAGTGACATCAACAAGTTAAGGATTTCTGTGAAACTCGAGTCTGGAAGGTCTATGAGATTGCGACAGATGCTATCAATTGTGGGTGTTCAATCTATATGGAAACCAAAATCCCCTACTGCTCAACGTTAACTCATTTGCCCAAATGGACGCAGAACTCCGTATTACGGAAGAACGGTAATGTTGTTGAAACACACATGCAACCAGCCTCCGCAGTTGCAAGACATCTTGACCATTGGCCGTGTCATCGACCCTGTTTGTGTATTCAGAATCTTATTACATCAATCCAATCCAAATATTTGAGGTTTGCTGAGGCTGTCGCAACCAGTCGACTGAAGCCGGCCCTGTGTGTTCAGAAACAATTGTTTGTGAGCTTGATCCTGCCTTGGATTTAGTGACCTTTCTTTACTCGACGATCGACTATCTGTCCAACCCATCTACCCTAAATGTTTGATATAAAAACCATTTTATGTTGTTATAAATTTGCCACCGAAAAGTCAATGCGAAATGCCTGCATCTATCAGTTTTCAGGTTCTAACGGTTTTGTTCAAAATACTAAGGCCTGATTGTGCCTTCGTTCAGATCCATAATGTTCAAGGAGAGATTTGAAAAGATAATCTCGGTTTTGAGGGTCTCAACCATGTTGGACGTGGAATCCCATTATGCAAACACCAAGCACTGTGATGCTGGACATGACTTAAGCTTTTCCTAGCGTAACTCAATTCACTCTGCTTATTGTCTGGTCGGTGGCGAACACCAGATAATTTGCGACCACCGATTGTTAGTCCATGGTAATCGTTGTACTACATGTTAACATCGTTTGTAGCCAGCATTGGATAGCCAACTGACTCATGCAAAACAGAAGCACAGGTGCATTGCTTTAGTTTTGCCCGGTGAGCAGGAATGTAGGCTAAGCTTAAAGTCGGTGACGTAGTTTTCGCTTAGTGAACGTTATTGATAGCAAAGGATTTAAAGCGATTGTTATCGGCTAAATGTCAGGGGGTTGCGGTCTAGTAGACACAGACAAAGTCGGTGTTTCACAGGGAACCATGCAGTAAATTCCTTTCTGTTTATAATTATGCTTCGAAACTTGCCCCATCTCTGTACGAAACTCAACTGTCCAAAATTTTTCGATTAAATTTCTCCATGAAAAATTATTTAAATAATTCCGTCCTCCCTGGTGATTTTTAGCATCGTCAACAGCTATGACCTCTTCTTGTGTCACATTTACGCCAAACATTAAACTTGTGGTATATGCTTCAAATCTTCCATTATTATAAAACGCAGGTTAGTTCAAGAGACTGATCAACCAAACCACATAAGTATGTGTGCGGAGTGCCTTTGTACAAATGTTCAAATAGTCAAATTTCCTTGTTGAAGGCTCGGAACAGATAACATTCAAAAAGGGTCTGACCAATGATAATACACTTAAATATGGTCAGTTCTCCTAGCTCACTCATCCAAGTGGCTCCTTATCCAAAGACCCACTCAAGATTTCCATAGATTAATGTAGCTGTCAAATTGTACCAGAGCTTTCCCCCCCACTATTTCTCCATTAATTGAACATTCGGACGGCACTTTTGTAGGATTAATATTTGCATTCCTCTGTTCACATTATTCACCGGCGCTGGTAAACGGACTGAACGTGATGCCTCCTATTCTCATTGAGCAGCTGAACTTCTAAAACATGCGGTTTCCGCAGTGTTCAAACTCGTAGAGTTGTCATTCACTTTTCTAAACCGGGCTAACGGTTGAACATCCGTTGAAACTGTCTGTCTGTTTTGAGCTTCCATGTTCCCTTGTTGATGAAACTTGAATGGGTGCGCTTCGGAATAGGCCTGGAGTAGTACCAGATATTAATTCGCGTTTAGCAACACGTACCTAGGACTGGGTGAAAACAAGCCAACTGAAATAACTACTGACGGGGGAGGTCAATGCCTGATTGTACGTTGTTCGTAGTGTACAGATCGGGCTGCATAACTACCTATAGTTATTGATCCCTACCATAACTCGTCCTCCCACTGAATAGTGTGGTCTTATAATAACTCATTACAAGAGTACAACACATGACTTTGTGGTTGACCCACCCTGTATCACTTATCCAGACAATCGTTTTATTTTATAATCTTTATGGGCATGGCATCTTCCAAATCGTCATTGAAACTCTTTTATATTAATTGGTATTGCGAAATCGGAGATTGTTACAGAGTAACTATTATGATATCGAATTTCTCATCTATATTTTCCTTAACATCGAAATCGTCAAAATCGATTGTCTTAAGTATATTGCTCGAAACATTTATACGGGTTACGATACAAATTTTGCAATCAGGTGCTTCAGCCTGAATTCGACGTTCTTTTGCGCGCGGCTCATTGTTGCCGCCATCGCAACTAAAGACCTTCAAAGATGAGTCAGCCGCCCAAGTGGACAAAATAATTTACCTGGAAACCCAAACAATGGTTTCTCTTGCACATTCGTCATCGGTGGTCGTCTCGATTGTAAAAATTGCATTCCACTATATCAAAAAAGATCTGCTCAAGAAATCTGGATATTCTTGCTGCATCATGACGTAGAAATGACCGGGCAAATTTCTTAGGATGGGTACATTCTGTTGGCTTGGTAGATGGAGATTTGTTCGGATGTTGGTTGCAGTGTACATAATTGAGGAAAATGAACTGTAGAATTAGAATCGAGACTTTATTCATCTGAATTTTCACCGAACCTAAGTGAGTGTACACATGCCCAGACTGAACTGATATTTTCGCACATAACTTTGTTGGTTAACTGTTGACCACTTACGCAATCAACTAAACGTCGCGCTTCTTCTAATACCTTGTGCATTGTGTTTTGTCGAGCCCGTTGGCACCAGTGGTTTATCCGCAGCACAATACGATCAGCTTAATGAAGGTTGTTGGGAAAAGGCACTTTTGCAAAGAATTCGCCTTATTTTCTAAGAAAAATCGATTTTTCTTCTTTGGGAATTCGGACGCCTGTCAGAATTCGCGAAACTTCGAGAGTTTGCATCTATTTCTGATTGGTCTGTTGGGTAGCCTGAGCCCAGTGCCGCTCAAAACCCATACCACTATTTGCCTTCGGGCTGAGCAGCAAATATAGCCCGTTTGAAGGCCGTGTTCTTCCTTACTTGTTGGGGAGTTCTAAGTTGTAAGAGTTGGGTTCCGATACTTGCACTCTGACTTCTGCGCAGTTTTGTGATATCGCTGCGTTCGTTCGTGATAGAGGTACTGCTCGTGGTCTTTGCGTTGTTTTTGCCTTTTTCTGTCAGCGGGGTCTTAACAGTTGGCGACGAGTATCATTTTTAATCAATGGCGTTGGACGGTGCTGACGTTAAGCTGCTGTTGCAGCCACAGATAGAGCTCATGGAGATGCTTGTAGTACGATTGTCCGGTACGAGTCTGGGTCAAATCGCACAACCTGGTGGTGCGCAACCCGTTGATAGTTTGGTAACTGGTGTCTTCGAGTTTGTTTACTACCCGCATGCGAACGTGACATTCGATTCTTGGTTTCATCTGTACGATGACCTGTTTCGTATCGAATTTGCCAGTCAGGATTATTCCTGGAATGTCCGACATTTCCTCGGAAAACTTGGCCTTACAGAGTACGAGCGGTACGGCAACTTCATCTTGCCCAAGAGCCCGCATGACATCAACTTCAACGAGACGGTCACTACCGTTTCGCACATATTCGGTGACCAGTCGTCTGTATTCAACTCGCGGTACCAATTCGTCACGCTGACCAAGCGAGACTCTGATGACCATGTCACTTACGCTGACATCGTGAACCGTGAATATGAGTGGTTCAAACTATCCTCCATCACGGAGGATCAGTTCAAGTGCCTCATCTTCGTCTGCGGCCTCCAGTCTCCCAACGATACTGATCTTCGTACACGCCTGCTCAATCGAATTCAACAAGACGAGTCAGTTACCCTTCAGGACCTCACTACTGAAGGCCATCGACTGCTAAATCTGAGATATGATTCTGCCTTGGTCCAGAATCCTTCTCACTCCTCAACTTCTGTCAACACAGTCGCATTTCCAAGGCAACAGCATCAACGAACCACCTGGTGAAATCTACCATCAAGAAGTCGCCGCCCTCTCCTTGTTGGCGTTGAGGCGCATGGCAACCATATGCGCCACTACCCTCTCGAACAACACCGCTGTCAGCGTTGCAAAAAGGTGGACCACAAGGACGGTTATTGTCAATTACGCACGTCGGGCAATCGACGCATATTTAGCAATTGGCCACGCCCACCAAAATCAAAAGCAATTAAAAGGTCCAGCAGCTTGATTGCCTCCTTCAAAGTCGATGTCATCTCACGCAGGAAGTTCGTGTCCGTACTGATCAACAGGCACCCAGCTCATCTCCAGCTTAACACTGCGTCCGATACCACGATCATCTCCAGTCGACTATGGAAATCAGTTGGCCGCCCGCCATTCCAGCTGACATCTCATTCCTCCACCAGCGTCTTTGGTGGTACAGTGCAAGTAACTGGGCGATTGCATTGTCGTGTCAGCTCCGAGAACAAAACCATCGATGGAGCCTAGTATCTGTCCAATTCAAATCTCGATCTGCTTGGTGTCGATTAGCTTGAACAACTCGGCCTAGTAGAGCCACCAATCAGGGAGATTTGCAATCAGTTGTAGTCCTCCGCAGCGAAGCCATCACGCATTGCGGATGAACTCATTCAACTCTTCAAGTCGGTGTTCGACGAAAGTCTTGGCTGCTACACTCGCGCCCAAACGATTTTACACCTCAAACCTGCCGCCCAACCTGTTTTCCGCCCAAGACGCCCCGTACCCTACGGTACTTTACCTCTCGTCGACCAGAAACTTAAACGTCTTGGGGATTTGAGAGTGCTGACTTCTGTCACCTACTCATGCTAGCAGCCTCCAACGTTGTAAAGAATGCCAATGGACCAGTTCGTATCGGGGCTGATTTCTTTACCGGGCTGAATACTACTTTGGAAGCTAACTGCCATCCACTGCCCATAATTGAAAAACCTGCTTACGGTCCTTAACGGTGGAAAGTGTTTCGTCAAACTTGATCTGACCGATGCATACCTGCAGGTCGAAGTCGCCCCAAAATCCTGTGGTCTGCTGACGATGAACACACGTTGCGGTTTGTACCAATACTCCAGACTGCCATTCAGTGTCAAGACCGGCCCATCCATCTTCCATCAATTCATGGATACCATGTTATCCAGTTTACCTGACACGGCTGCCTACCTGGACGATGGCACTATTTCTGGGCGAACGCGTGACGACCTTCGAGAACGAATCGGGGCCGTTCTCCAACAAGTCCAAGATTACGGGTTTCGGCTTCGAGCCGACAAGTGACAGTTTTTCATTTCGTCCATCAAATACCTCGGCTTCGTCTTCAACACCACCGGTCGCCGTCCGGATCCTGAGAACGTTCGTGACATTTGGCACATGCCACCTCCGTAGGATGTTTCATCGCTCCGCTTGTTCCTGGGTCTCGTCATCATGGCTTTTTCCTGCCTTCGTTGCATGATGTCCGAGCGCTTCTGGACCAACTTATCAGAAACGACACGCAATGGCACTGTTCTCCGGAGTGCGCACGAGAGTTCGACAAGATTAAATCCATGTTGGGATCAGAGCTTCTGCTGACCCACTTCGATTCCAGTTTCCCTGTCGTCGTAGCGACGGATGCCTCAAACTTTGGTGTTGGCACCGTAACCTCTCATGGTTTCCTCGACAGGTCTGAGAAAACTGTTATGTATGTTGTACGCACTCTCACAGATGCGGAGAAGAACTGTGGTCAAGTCGAAAAGGAAACGTTCGACACCCATCTTTGCTGTGAAGAAGCTTCACAAGATGATCTACGGTCGTCAATTTACCTTTCTAACAGATCACAAACCACTTCTCTTCATCTTTGGTTCAAAGAAGCGCATACCTGTGTACTCTGTCAACCAACTGCAGTGCTGAGCCACAATCCTTGTCAACTATGACTTTGACATCTGCTATCGTCGGACTGAGGATTTCGGCTAGGCTGATGCCCTTTCTCGACTCATCAGTAACCAGCGCCCCGTTGAAGAAGACACTGTGATTGCCGCCATATCCATTGAGAACAATGTAAGCCAAACACTTCTCTGTGCTATCCGTGAAACACCAACTACGGCGTCTGATGTCACACTCGAGTTGCAAACTGACCACGTGCTGCAGCAAGCAATCAGGTACATCCAAACCCGATGACCATCAACTCCATCGACCGGTGAACTCCGCTAATTCTACCTACGACATGAGTCCCTCTCAGACGTCGACTCCTGTATGATGTTCGCTGACCGCATCATCATTCCCTCTTCGCAACACCAGTCTTTTCTCAGACGGTTTCTTTCGGAACACCCTGGCGTGGGACGTATGAAGGCGATCTCCAGGAGCCATGTATGCTGATCTGGCCTCGGCAACCAGATTGAAAATCTGGTTCAGTATTGCGGCCGCTGCCGTGAAGCCTCCAAGAACTCGCCACGCGTCAAGCCTCAGTCATGGAAGCAACCCAGACATCTGTAGTCCTGCATCTATGTGGGTTTTGTGGGGCCCGTCGAGGGTGTGGTATACCTCAGTCTACTGGATGAATACTCCAAATGGCTTGGGATCGTCCCATTCACGCACGCCACAAGCTCAGCCATCATCAACAACCTACGACGGATTTTCAGCCAACGTGGCCTCCTGGACACGCTTGTCTCGCAATGTGGATCGACGTTCACCTCGGTCCAGTTCGGGGAGTTTTGTATCCAGAGTAACATCCGACACCTGCATTCACCACCATACCACCCACAACCCAACGGTAAATTCGATCGCTTTGTCAATACATTCAAGAGAGCATTCATGAAGTCTCGCGGGGAGAGACCGACCAAAGAAGCGCTGCGAAGCTTCTTGTTCACTTGCAGAAGCACCACGAATCAAGCGATTTCCAATGGACTGCTGCCTGCAGAAGCTCTCATAAGCAGCAAGCTGAAGACAAAATACGATGCGACGATTCCAGTGGAAAATCTTTACGAAGACACACAGCAGCTCCCCCGACATGGATTTGCCATCAGCGATCTAGTCTATGCAAGGGACAATCGCCCAGGTCGCCGCCACTAGATAGCAGCAAAAGTCAAGCAGCGGAACGGCACGGTCCTTTACGATGTCTACGTCGGAAGCGATATTTGGGTACGCCACCGGAACCAACTTCACCCACGCCATTCCTCAAACACTGGTCAAGTTCAGAATAAATTGTCATTGAACCTATTTCTCGACACCTTTGAGCTCAGGCGCCCAACAGAACGAACTCCCATAACGGCTACTTCATTAACTTCAATCTCTAGACCGAGCAGAGGGCTGACAGCCTCGCAACCAAGGCGATGGGCGGATCGCAAACGGAAGCCCACCTACCAAATGCAGCTCGATCCCCATCAACAGTGGTACCAATAATGCTCAACAGGGGAGGCGTTGTGAAAAAGCATTTTTTCCCAAGAATTCGCCTTATTTGTCAAGAAAAATGGATTTATCAGTTTTGGGAAATTGAATGCCCACCAGAACTCTGGAAACTTCAAGGATTCGCGCTCACCTCTGATTGGTCCGTTGGGTGGCCTAGGCCTTCATTTGATAATCTGAGACCAGTGTGTAAACTTTCACGTTTGACTGAAATCTCGGAAGTGTACATCGTTAAATTTTGGTCCATAATCACAAACCAGCCCTCCACTGTTCCGTGCCGAAAGAATTGGTCTTGTAGCACGTTCAGTACAGTTGACATGCCCACTGAGATCAGTTAGTCGCGCTCGGTGAAACCCAATTGCAATAGGTACCACGGAGATCTGGTGTAAAGAAGTGTGAGATGGTGAATTGTTTATCCCTAGCATGAAAGTGTTTTGCAGTGATGGGAAAAGAAGGTGACGTAGCCCTTTATTTGGGGTCAAACCTAAAGATTCAAAGTATTCCTGACAGGGCGCTACTGGATTCTTCGGAATCAGTCGGACGAGTAGTTAACACCAATTAAAACTTCACTTATTTGGTTGATGTGTTTCACAGATCGCCTGCTGCTCCTAAGGAGGCCGACGTGACCTTGCATAACTCACTGCCTAGAATTTCATCTTCAGGTTAGGCTCAGTCGTTATAATAGTGGGAGATTTGACTCACCCGGAGCTAGACTTTAATAAATATTTAGTCAATACTAAAACGTCTTCTCCTGTTGGGGATTTCTTCGAGGCAGTAAAATAAGCTAGACTATTTCAGCATGTTCAGGACCATACGAGGCGGTGAGTTGGTCATGCACCGTCTTATCATGATTACATTCTTACCAATTAGGTTGACATGATAAACAACCTAAATATCACAACTTTACTTGATCGTGTTGATCATACGGTAAATGAGTTCAGTTAGCTACATGGAACTATGATGTTTTCCGGAGTAACATTCCGTACATTCTGATCACACATGGTCATGTGACTAATTTTAAACGAGTCAAAATTCCACAAAGCGGAAGTCATGACTTAAGGGATTAAATAGACGGCTACAAAACAGTGAACAAACAGTGTACGTCTGCCACATCTCACTGCTTATACAAATATTCGTGTAGCTATAGTATGAACTACGTAGGGAGGACAGACCGACAACTAGCTGTTCGCATCAAGGAGCACGTTTCCAAATGGCGGGAAACTCAGTTAGAAAGGCCAGGCGCCTGTATAGATGCCGACGAACGGCACCTAGCATCATCGGTTGCAAGCCACATAATACAAACAGGACACAGTCAAAGTTCCTGACACGTTTTCGGTGATTTTTTGAAGCAACCGAAAACGCATACTCCAGTTTGCTGAGCCCTTGACTGTTAAACGTCAGTCCTCCCAATGTGTTCAAAAACAATTTATGTTACCGCTGCAGCTACGTTGGTAGTCGGCATTCAGGTAATTTTGGTTTCTAGTTTTTTGTCCGTCTATTCAACCCCTTAAGCCATGATTTCCGCCCTGTGGAATCTTGACTCGTTGAAAACTAGTTACATGTCCATGTGTGATTGGAATACACGAAATTTTGCTGCGGTGAACATAACATAAATTGCGTCTTCTCACTGTTGTATTCAAGTTCATCAAGGAGACAAAGTGTTTCAAATGTATTACCCAAGATACGGGTCTAAGGACCTATTACAAAGCAAATTTCTTACGGATGAATACACGACTTAGTAAGGTTGAATTGCCTGGCTCGTTCACTTCACTCAGCCTAGATGGTAACTGACATCGTTGAAGAAGTCTCCGATGCTGTTAGCACTCGTGTTTCAGTTAGGTATCCTAGACCTAGTAGAAAGCCAAGATGTCTACGGAGTAGTACCAAACGTTTGATTACATTGAAACGCTCATCCTGGACCAGGTACCAACTAGAACAAACTGGACTTGCGTTTGTTTAGTAGGTTATTTGAAGCATTCGTACTACAACCGTTATCAGAGATGATCAACTTTGCTATCACCTCGATCTTTCTGAAACGCTGAACGTGAATCCTAAGCTTTTCTATGGTGAAGTCGTTGCACACACAACGAGTGGGGTTGGCATTTCGTAACTGCTGGTCTCTGGTGAATTAACCAATACAAATGCAGAGGCGACCAACACTGGGTAAACAGTACGTAAGTGATCATAGCTGCAAATCACGAGCGACATTTGAGCACACAGAAAGCGACTTTACTGAATTATCCCAGAGTTCAGTGTCTCAATTCAGGATGAATTTATGGAACCTCCTAACTCACAAATCACCCGTTCCAGACTTGATATCCCCTGTCGTCTTGAAGAGCTGCGCCATCGAACTAAAAAAACCGCTTACACCACTGTTTAATTGCTCTTTGTCAACCGACCGTTTATCGAAAGCCTGGAAACAGTTCATAGTCACACTTAACTTCAGGGGGTGGACGCAGAGATGACTCAACACACACTCGTCCAATAGCTTTGCTTACAGTGGTCTCTAAAGTACTGGAGAGTTTACTAGATGACTCTTTCTGAACTGAGGTTGAAGAGATCCGACTCAACATCAAGGAGCAACATGGCTTTTGCGTGGGATATTCGTGCGTCAAGAATCTGCTGACTGTTCGTGATCTTTGGATGAAGGCTACGGACGCGAGATTATCAAAAGACGCGGTTTGTCTGGACTTTTCCGAAGTCTTTGATCAGGTCGGTCATTCCATCTTGCTGCAGCAACTGAAAAGTAATGGCCTTGATAAGTGCCTACTCATGTGACTTGGGGATTATCTGACTGAACGCAGGTTCAACATCCAAGTGAGTGAGCAGCCGTCGGAGTAGTACCCCGACGACACCGGCGTTTCGTAAGGACCAAGTCTTAAGATAGCTGTTATTCATTCATTTCGTTCTTGAACTGTCCAGTATGGTCAAATCGCTGATTTTGCTGTATGTCGATGATTAAGCTTTGACGAGTTCTAAGGTACCCGGAGGATGTAGTGACCTTACAAAATGATTTGAACTGCCGAAACCAGTGGTCCATAAAAAATAACCTGCCGTCCAATATCGACAGGCGTAGTCATGTGAACGCCATCAAATTTATATTGACTAGTGTAGCCTCCAAGCCGGCCGTTTCTTCTGTGATCTTCCGTGATACTTAAGCACCAAATTTGGGCAACGTGGAGACACTGAGAGACAGCGTTCTTCCGAATTAGGGGTTCCAACAACAGTCATGTAAAAGGAAACAACACAAACAAGAATGAACCAAAGGTCCAGTAAGCCATGCACACGACTTACACAAACTAAAACGGCGTCGACAACACAGCAGCACGCCCCGATACACAATTCAGATTCAACCTTTGCTTGCTAGCTGGTTTCGACCGCACGTTACACTAGTACCTAGGCAACACAAAGCGGCTCGTGTCACTATGTGATCTTGGTGTGGGAACTATGGTGACGGGCAGTTTTAGTCTGTCCGAAAATTGCGCAAAAAGACACAAACAACTCTTAATCTCCAAGGTAGAATCAGTGGAACCTTCCCTCTATGTTCGCATCCATATTTCACCCACACCTGGAAACGAACATACATCTTGAGAAAAATCTTGCACTTATTAAAAGTGTTCAGAGATATACGAAGTATGAATCTCAAGAAAAACCCCTACCCGAAAAGACTGGCAGAATCAGGTCAGTTCTCAATTAATTACAGGCACCACATGAGAGACTTAATTTGTACTTAAAAAAGCTACACATCGCAGGTCATCCACTACATATCTCCCGCTAAATAAGGGTGAAGATGTAAGAGGTCATTTGCTGAAAGTGAGTAGTGGAACAAGCAAGTAACATTGCAGACAGAACTATTTCACAGTTAGAATCTGTTCACATTGGAACGAATTGCCCAATTCTGTTGTCACAGCTGAATCGGTTAAGAGTTTCAAACTGTTACTGGAAAGAGACAACCGGCAACACAATTTTTCGAACCGCTATACTATCTTAGTCATTCAAATGAGCATGTCTGACTGAATGTTATGTCAGTGTGTTTCAGCGTTCGTTGCTGAAATGACTGCTGTCACAAAGGTCATTGAAGTTACGTTGTATTTAATTCCATTCACCTTTTTTTCATACCTAGAAACTGTTCAAAATCAATTTTCCACCGATCTCTCTCCCTCCTTTAACAACCTAGGAACTTATGAACGTGTGCGGCTGAAGAACAGGAAACACTAGTCCTTCTCTCCTGTGTGACATTTATAGTTCGCCCTTCGGGGCTTGAAATGTAACGTTTCAAGCACTGGCTGAGCTTCTTCTTCGTGCGTGTTCGGGAACATTGCCAGTTGATGTGACAACGACCGACTCTCTGATTAAAGTGAGATAGGATACTCATAGCATTTAGCCTTCTGTGGCATCCGATGTTTGTTCCTTGATGATTGCTACGTTGCTTACCGACAATTTCTTGTCATCTCCCCTCACCATCATATTGTGTGTTCTTACAGTGAAATCAAACCAACCACTGGGCTCCGATCAAATTCTACTCTACTGAAGAACACGAGTGTTTTTATAAGCTCCCCAAATCTACTGATCATCCGAGCTATCATTGACCGATGGCTTGTTTGGTCTGTTGGACAACATGTCGTCTGTTTTCCGTTTGCGAGGACGATTTTTAAAAATCGAATCCCCGTTTCTAATGGCTGCCTTTCAGGTCAACAGATATCGAGATAGACAAACTGATTGGATCCAGGTTATTTGTCTCCAACCTCGAACTTCTGTACAAATCGCTAAATTCAATACAAGCTGTTATCCTATCTCCTGATCGGTTCACATGTTCTGAGTGGTTTCACAGTATCAGTCGTTGTGGTCAGTCGCACCGGTGAGTACGCACCCTCGTTCGGTCGTTCAGTCAATGAATCACTGTCAAATGTACCTTACTTTGCTGATTGACCTGAATTTGTATCGACTGCAGCCAATAATCGTTTCCATCTATTATTATATCAACTGCTTCGGTATCTTTGTTGTTTCGACTTATGTATTCATCAAATGTTACATTAAATATTTTACGTCAAGCCACCGAAATTCCCGTCATCTCTTCAGAAGTAAGTCGAAAGATTTGCGTCGGTTCAAAACTTCCCACGTTCTAAATACAATGATGCTACCTAAATAAGTTCGAAAAACAGATTTTCAAACTAAAAATATTTGGTCGTTAGAAAAATAGTATTTCAAGCCGAATTAAGCCCAACGATGCATAAGAAAATCCAACTGGCAACAAAGTTCTCTGATGTTTAGATGGTGCGATCAGCAGTCACCTTAGTAAAACTTTGCTATGCCTATAAATGGAACCGTTAATATTTCGTATTTCCCGATATATGAAACAGCAAATGGTTGGTGTTCACATGTGAGTTTTGTAGACCACAGTAACACGTAATCAGATAAGTATAAGATCACAATACATTCTTTCATGCATCAATTTCTCGAAAATTTTGTGTTTTAGGTTACTTTCGGTCCTTCTGTTCTTAACCACCTAGTCAGTAAAGATCAATATTTTAGCAAATTTTTTCTAGCCACATAAATAGAAACGGGTAGTATGGCCATTTGGTTTGTACAGTTTCACACAAAACACCCTTTGTCATGCGAATTTTTAGCTCTTTCCGAGGACATTGAGTTCAATGCATTTGTTCTTTGCATATGAAACAAATGGCATTAACAATATCAGTGTTGTAAAAAATCCCACAGTAGCATGTCTTCGACAAAATTCGACACCCAGCACGTCGTTCCGTCTTACAAGATCACTAATTGGTGTCATTCGCTTTACCGGAGTGCGGTAAGCTGACAAAAATCGTGCGGCCGACTAGTTTACAGTAAACCCATGCGAGTGCAAACCTGTCCTGAATGCACTCGAACACTCCTAATTATGAATGCCAGCTGTAACAAGACATGCTAGACCTTCAGGACCAATGATGCTTCGGCAGGTAATCACAGTGCAGTTTTCTGATTGCCTATCACGAATGGTGAATTTAACCGTGGTCCTTTCTTGCGACTGAACCTCAGGTCTGCACAACTGGAACCCTAGACAGAATAGACAACGTGTGCGACTAAACTGACCGCAGATATCTTCTTTGTCACGTATTCATGCATTTTCGCCTTCAGAGCAATTACTGATTGTCTTGTTGATGCGCAGCAACAAATGTATATTCTTAACACGCTATTGATAATATCAATCCAAAGATGTTTTTTAATAAAACTTACGAGCATCCAGTTTGCTTTTGAAGACCGCTTCACTTGGAGACTTTACGCGATGTCAATAATATTATTCACAACCAGAGTTTCGACTCTAAGTCTGTAACATGATTGCGAATGTGCATCACCAGTTGCCAAGTTAGTCAGGCTTTTAAATCATTTGCTTTTGTTAAGGTCCTCAAGGGAACTCTTGTTGCTTCTTAGGTCAGACTTGTAACGGTTTAGCACCCTGCGCTATACTCGATGGCTCAATCCTAGCCATCCATTTACCCCACATCCGGTCAGGAGACTACATGTTAACTGTCCCACTCACTCACGTATCCCTGGCCTATTCACAAGGTCACAGACACATCACGCGCTCCACAGGCCAGAGCGTGATTCAACATGCCCTGTCCACTCTGCACACACAGGCTCCGCTTGGCGCAATTCACTTTCACTCACCCGACAGACAGTGACGCCTTGTCCCCTCAACACTGCGAGAGGCAAGGTCACATGCACGCACACACGCGCGCATCGACTGAGCTAACTCATGCGAGTTAACCTACAGGCGCGTAATGCACGCACATGTAGGCGACAAAACTCGCAAGAGGCACAACACAACTTCTGACGCTGCGTCTCGGACGGTGAACAAGTCAACAACGCGCAAAGCCAACGGACACGAGGACGTGAGCTACACCACAACTGTACCGCTCCACATTGCATCCACGTGATCCTATCCCCACAACACTGCCAACACACCGCATACACCTGGATACTGCTATCCACATTATTATCAACTGGGACATTATTTTGTACTGTACGTGAGTCTCCCGGCTTGTCTGTTTTAATCATCTTCCTGCTTATACCTATCTATGTCATACATCTTACTACTCAATTGTGTACCCTTCTTTTGTTATATGTAGTTAGTGTTAGGCCGTAGTCATTTATCTATAGCCTACACCATTTGCCCCTACATAACAGACTTTTGGGCAAAAGCATCAGGGTGGGATCCAAAATAATCCTGATTCCTCTTGTCCTGCGTGTCAAACTACTGAGTTAAAGGTTCTAGATAGAGCCTCTCAGGTCACCCTGAAATATGACTGCGGATGCAGGACGCTGCCTTTCAGGATATAAAATGTGCTAGATGAGTGCAGTACCGAACAGCCAGAACAACGTACTGCACTGGTCGCGATAAATCTGAGCCACCAATACATCAATGTCACAACTTTCAATGGGATAAAGCTTGCGGGTCACGATAAGGTCCTGGAATCAAGCGCTGGTTACGGCTTCTACTACATCGGTTACCTGGGAGAAGGTGATCGGGTGCATAAAGCCTTTTATACACGAGCTGACCGCATTAATTCGTTGATGCTAAACGAGCCATACAACATAAGCCCTTCATACATCTGCGACTAGACATAGAAGTTTATGACTTAGTGTTAAGGATCTAACCACTTGCTAACCAAGATGTGTCCGGTTTGTCACCTACTGTTTTTTTTGGGTGAAGTCAGAATGCAGTTTGGACACTTCTCAGCCATTTGGCCGCATGGTCATGGACCACATGACATTGATGCAATTAATAAGGACGGCAGCCGTTTGCCTCACCTGTGTGGTACTCACGAATTGAATATCATGAGCTACCGTTTTCAGCCAAATGTCAGCGGTATCACAACTTGGACCTACACACAAAGCGGTCATCACCATTTGTTGCATTACCTGGTCGTGCGTTAGTCCGACGTTCACGGAGTACGTGTCACAAAAGTTGCGCACAGGGCTGACTGTAACGCTAAGAATAGATTGTTCAGAGTCAGTTTGCTTATTTACGTTCGCAAGTCCGTTTATTGTAAATAATTTGACTATCAAAGAAGGTCGGATAAATAGACTGGAACGCCACACAACCACTACTGGCCGATTCTCACGTGCAAGTTACTGCAGTGGCTTAAAAGAATTCACAATTTGCCAACAATACTGCAGTCAGTGTCACGCGTGTACACACATGCACCAACATTCAATCTTATCTTGGGCGTAAGCCCATGACGCATGGTTCAATCCAGTGTCTTCGCCAGGGCTGACAAGACAACGAGATCGCCCACACATGTGAACACAACTCGTCTGGGTCTGTAGCGCACTGGCGACCAAAACACAGCTGCTGTGCTCCGTGGGTTACACAGTGTTTTCGTCCTGTAGATCACCACGTCGACATCTATAAGATTTCACTCAACAATACATTAAAACACACACGGATTTCATCCCCATATTTTGTCCGAAACGCTGCTGTAAGTACACTTGCTATATTTGCACATTACTTACATTACAATTTGCTTGCACATTCTTCTGATGTTATTTAGATACTTAGTGGTTTTATCGATACTACTTACAAAGTATTGGGACTAGCCACCCAGCAAATAAACTAACAGTAGTGTGCACAATAATAGTTTAGATGTTTAGTGATTTTACCAGTACTACTTACGAAGTATTGCAATTAGCAACTCAGCATCTCTAAGGCTAGCGAACTCAAAGATGATTGTTTTCCAGTATACAGTCAGCGTTCGTCTCCTAAGGGCCTCCACATCCGGCAACATCTCAAGAAGCATGCCTCAACAGCCATTGCAACGATCGGTACACAGATTCTTGAAAATTCGGGCTGGCTAGTTGACAACGATATACTTATCCTGATTGTGTTTCGAGAGTAGAATGGAGTTCTTGCTGTTTCCACAGTAAACCCAAGCAATAAATAAAAACTGATCAAAGTTCCTGACACTGACCATCAACTCACTGAACAGTTTCGCAGAACTGACGACGACTACTGAAAGAGAAAATGTGAGTTAAAGAGGGGCTATACTGACTGCCGACAACACAAAAGTTTCTTCGACTCGTTTGAGACGATTTTTTGGCTGTATTATCAGGCCTAATAGTACATTAATATACGACATCCTTTGGTTTTTGTGCACCCAACCACAGGATAACACGAAGATCTGACGCAAATAGTTCGACAGCCTACTGAATCAGCCTGCTGTCACTAACTAAACGACTGAATAGTTAGACACAACAAACCGCCGCAGAAACATCATTATCGCCCGGACCTACCAAAAGTACACAAGTTCGATGGAGTTCTAGCAAGAATCCTACTCAGTGTATCTAATACCAAAATCCCGGAAGTTAACTTTTGTGTGGAACAGTGTGAATTCTAGGTCAGATACAATAAATAAAATATTCATCACTCGCCAGTGTGCCAAGAACGCATGCAACCACTATCTTTGTGGAGCTAATCAGAGCGCTTGGTCTCGTGAACTGTAAAACACTGTGAACAGTGCAGGATAAGTCTGTATATTCGGACAAGTTCATCAAGTTAGGTGAAATGGTGGATGAGGTTATGAAACCGAAGGTAAGGAAGTACAGATCGACTGCTGATAGTTTTAATTTTGTCACTGACGTGAAGAAGGGCTGCGTCCTAGATCTGTTGGGTTCAATCGAATGCAAATGAGCCATGCAGTTGGCCAGTCAGACCGCTGTGACATTCAGACGATCGATGACACATGCGGGCAGCGACTGCCCGTGCCGTGTGGACTGAGAGTTATCCGTAACGTATCGTGAATCGGTTGCTCTAATAAAGCTTATTTACTACTGGTATTTTCCGTCGTTCTTGAACACAGTAAGCTCCAACCCTATTTAGTTTATATTTGAATGTATTAGTAACAACGACCCTTCAGAACTGGGATGTAGTATTTAAAGGGAATACGACACGTATGGTGGTTTGTTAATGCCACGAGTCTTCAGCGCTCAAGACCTGTTCGGATGATGTTCTTTGCTGATGACAGGGTGCTATTTACACACAGCGAAGAAGAACCGCTACTAATGGCCACGGCTTTCCTGACCAGACCGTTAAGTTTGGTTTGGATATCGACACAAGTAAGACATTTTCTTTCATTCGTTCTTCTTCGGGTGTAAGTACCGTACTTACGTCTAGAATCAACGTCAATAATTACGTTGTGGATAGCTGCTACTTGGCTAGCAATTTACTGACAGGTCTGTTTGTGAACAGCGAGCTGTCAGCTTGTGTGGCGACGTCTAGCACTGCATTTGGATATCCCAAAGGAAGTGTCTGAGAGAACCTCAACCTAAAGGTGAAAACCTTGCTGCGTGTCTAACGCGTATTATTGTTGACCATGCCATTGTACGGCCTTGCAAACTAGACAGTGCATCGATGAAATGAGAGATGTGTGAGTCACTTTCATTTAACGTGTCTAGGACACATCTTGGGTATCTGGAAGTCGGACATGGTACCGAACATTGAGTTGCTTCACCAAACGGACACTAATGGCAATGAACCCATATTACTGCTCAATCAGTTTCGTTGGTTGGATTACGTCCGTCGGATGACTGACGAACGGATTCGGAAGCAGCAGCTACACAGAAAACTAAAGTCAAATGAACGAAATTCGGGATGTTTTCTATGTAAATCTCTTGTATTGTACCATTGATCTTGGTTCATGGGACAACGTAGCCTTGAACTGGACCACTAGAGGAATGCGACCTCGATCGGCGTGCGTTGCATTGCCGTGAATGTAAGCGCACTGGTTTGGGAGGAAACTGTGAGCTCCACTTTTCATGGTGATTCGGCAACAAGATAGCAGGTGAAGCACAAACAGTTCTGGAATAAGGTGAAGAGTTACTAACGATGCTTGGAGGTAGACAAACAAATAAAGTTCAAAAATTAGGTGAGGTAACGCTCATCAACATCGTCGAATGCTAGGCATCAGCGCTAAGATGACCTGTACGTGCACAAACTTTACTCGTTGTCGTGCCACACAATCAATCCCAAATCAAGGAGAACGGGATAGGAAACATTTATTGTTGTAGCAGCATTGACTAGCCGAGGACTTGTACTGCTCAGGTCAAGCATTCAAAACATCTTCAGACACGTTTTTCTTGGCACATCACTGATGAACTAGACCAACTTTCCATGATGTAGGCAATATTGTCCCTCTGGGGAATGGTATGAAGACATGAAAAGAGACGATAGTTAGACACAGAATCGGATGGAAGCGACTGAGAGAAGCTTCCAATTCTTGAATGTGATTACCTAGTATTGTTTCCTATGTTTGTAACTGGTGTCGATCTAGTAAGCTCAGTTATTGCACTACAGTTTTGAGGAATTTGTGTTTATGAAACTAGGTTCGATGACAGTGAGATAAGAAAGCTTAGAGGATGATAAGTAGGAAAAGTTAGGGAGTCTTATCTGCTCATTCCGCTTTACTCCTAAACGGATTGGACTCATTACTTAGGTCTCAGAAAACGTAATATCCTGCTGCATAATAAGAAGTTCGGGTGGAGTCTGTCATATAAATGTACATACACTTGTTGCTCCGAACAATTCGTTTAATTTTTCAAACGACTGATGAGCTATCGATCAGTTTCAAATAATATAAATCGTGAACTGTTGCATCCACTACTTCACTGTTTCGTCCAGCTGTATGAGGCTGTATTACGCGATGGTAAGTGTGATAGGCGATACATTAGCCGGTGGAGTACGCAAGTCACCCAACTAGGGTAGACTCTGTTCAACGCTGATTACATCACCGACTGCAGAATTGAACCTTTTCTGCGTGTACACATTACTCGCGTGATCAACACACGTGATGCAAGCTATGTGGTGTTCACAAGGTCAGTCAAAAACCGCGTCTAGGCCCAAACACTATGTCCGTTATGATTGTTGACGGTTATTGTATGGCTCTATCTGACTGTACTCAGTCCTTCCAGAAATTCGACAAACAAACGTCGAATCCACTAAAAACAACCATTCGAACTACTTGTTTCAGACATTTCACGTGATGACTTGTTTGCCACTAGATTGTTATGGGTTTCGAAAACAAATTAGACATTCTCCGACATAATGACACTGGCGAAACAAGGAAACATTGGCTATCGGAAAACAAGCTGTTTAGGTTTTTGTAGTACCGGTTAGAACAAGCCGTTATCCGACTGGAATTTGATTGCTTAAACATGTCTTCCGCCGGCTGTTTTTAAGTGGGGCAAGTTCATTGTGTACAGTATAAGAGAATAGTGTACCGTGTATCGGTAAGATTAAAAGAACATTCGCTTTTACTCGAATAATGCACAGAAACAATCGGAACGCATGAGCCTCGCAAAACAGTTTATGAGGAAAATATTGCCCTTCTTGTAGGAAGACAGTAGCATCTGCACTCCCGGTTGCCGCTCGGCTGCAACCATGTCGTACTGGTTCTGATTAGCCAGTCTGCCATTGTGTTGAACTGGCTGAATGCGTTGAATGTGTTAAGACTGTAGTGTGAATGATAGAAAGTTGGTGACCATGTTACCTGTTTGCGTTCATTCCCTGATCGTCAATTCTCTTGTTATTGTTTTATTTTCCAGACACCGATTGCTATAAATGGGAATCTTCTGTGGAATTGTGCGGTATGAACTGTACTTCTTTTGAATGTTAAGTTAGACATATCCTAAAGGTTTATTGCCGCTTACCAAACTTTTGTTAACATGCCGTCAACCTTTCCTCAGTTCCTACTAGTTCATCTTTGCTTATCTGAATTTTTGGTTCTGTTTAAACCGTTTTGTGTTGCAACTATGTGTTTTGCTATTCTTGATCGTGTTCACGTAATTCGTTTGTTTCGAGCTTTGCAACTTGGGTGGATTTCATTTCAAGGTTTGTTGTTCCTTTCTGTTTTTTAGTTTTCTAACACTTCATTGTACTTCAGCACTTTAGTAAACATGACCCTGTTTCTATGACTGTCTTTCCTGAATTAAAATCGGTTGGTTAACGGACAGATATTTGGATATAGCTATTCATGGCTCAGTGTATCGATGAACGTGGCGGATAGATCAAGCTTCTCTCAAGGTGTCCGCCTAAGTCAGAGACTTACAGCTGAATACTGATGAGTAGTAGAGGATTTTGATTTTCATATAGAGCGAACATCACCCACAATTGATCCAAGCAACTGTCGCATTCCCATAGACTTTCCAGTCGGTCCCTTTCAAAAAGCAGAAGCACTAGGTTGGAGTTTCGCTCTTGTTAGAGCTCGTCAGTAGTGCATATCATCGCCACTGCAGCCGGGACTTGAACCACAGACATGCTGTTCATGAGCAGGCAACCGTGTTTGCCACTGCACCATTCACCTCACATTAGCAAGCACGACCGAATTATCATCGCATGTGAACTCAACCACTTTCGCTTGTGAGTAATGATCAGGTTGCCCGATCAGTTCCATTGAGTAGCAGGGACCGTTATGGGTGATGGTGCACTTTGATGATCCTTCCTGCATTCTTCTTGTGGCTTGTACGATGTCAAAATATATGCTGTGCACGTGCTACTGCATAGCCGCGGTATGAGTGGTATAATACGATCGCTTATCTTCACTGCACTAGTGGTAGTATACATTTCTACTTCTCAACATACAATGGGCTTCATCGCACATACTCTCACACTGGTCATCAAGAATAATCATCCGTTTACAACCGTCTTGTCATTAACCATGTCGAACTGTCTGACACACCATTATACTCATCTGCATTCGGGGTCGGCATGGTAACCTGAAGAGGTTGGGTATTTAGTGACTTTCAAGGCACATCCATTGTTTCAACCTCGTGCAACATGTGTAACTCATTACTATTTCTGAAGGCTTCACCGAACCATTACAAATGTGAAACCTTGAACTGATCATAGAAACCGCGCCTTTGTAACAACCACTCAACAAATCGAACTAACAATGACCGAATGATCGTCAACAAATTGAGAAAGTCAGGAGGATAATTTGGAGTGCATTTCAGGACTAAAGGCTTAAGAAACAAATGATTTTCATCGGGTTTTATGTAAAATCGGATAGGTAGTTCGACTTTTTAAGTTTTTTTGTTACCATGTGATTGACAATTCTTCTTGAAAATGGGTCCAAAACGGCTTCTGTGAGACAAGGAAATATGAACTGCTGATCACCCAAAACTGACAGCGGCCGTTACAGTGCCCTATGTATCTCAGTTCGCCGCTTTGGAAGCACTATTTTTGAGTTTCGCTGCTGTTAGAGCTCGTCAGCAGTGCACATCCTAACAATGGCGTAGATTATTACTCACTTCACGTTTTCACGAGGCAACTGTGTTGATTAATACGTACCGCTGACTAATTTTATGCAAGCGGTCAATCACATTCTCCCTTCAGTAATGCGTAGATTTAAAGCAGCTATGTATCCGGATGAATTTAGAACGCACAAGTAAAATTACATAAGATGTACCCCACAGAGACGTTTCAACGTTGAACGGACTATGGTTAATTGGCATGCATCAATTGAAATGAGCGTAAAATAGGACTAAGACATCGGTTGCAATAAGAATAGCACACAGAATCAGTCACGTTCGAATTGGCCGTCGAGTTAAAAACAAACAAAAAGTTAAATTATGATCAGGTTGAAGAAAGACCCAAGCAACTCACTTGTCACACTCAACAGTATTTATGAATTCGCTTTTACTTGTGGAGCCAAGTACATCGGCCGAACGGTGAGAACGCTTGAGCCACGCGTTTCAGAACACATTCCCAAATGGCTAGCGAACAACAAAACTGACGCTGCCCAATCTTCCATCACACAAGACAATTGGAGAAAGCTTTTCGTGTGTTGTTGTATCGCCCATCCAATAATCATACTTTACCTTTGCTGAGGTCGTCGAGATACACCGTTGTAAACTCTCACTCTGTGAACTGAAACAAATGGTGGTCAACCTATCAATACCATGGTGTTAAGAGTTTGTAGTCATAAGTTTATGTTATTCGTTAAATGGTTGTCATTACTAGTTGAATGTTTTGGTTATGCCGTCTATACAAGTTTGGTTTTTTCTCTTGTCCTAAGCTTTATCTTAGACTGCCTATTACCTTCGGTTTATTTTCGTGTGCCTTACTGTAAGATCGACATTTCCTGCATTGATAATCTCTTATTCGACCAGTTTAAAAATTGAATTTCGTTTGTTTGTTTTCAACTAATGATGACTCATTCGAACGTGACTGGTTCTGTGTGCTATTCTTATTGCTGCCGAGGTCGTATTCCTATTTTACGCTTATTTAAATTAATGCATGCTAATTGGTCATAGCCCGTGTATCGTAACCGAAGAGATCGGTCGAAGTGTTTCTGCAGAGGACGTCTTATGTAATTTTGCATACGTGTTCTAAATGCGTAAACTGTCTTACACTCTCAAGAAGAAACTCAATAACTGGACTGTCAACTTCAATGGGTGACCCAAAAACTTAACCTGTTGAACACTATTTCGATTACTGATCAGTAGTGGAGGATTTGACTAATATGAATTGATGCATCAGCGCGTACCAATTTTAAGTGCACGGCTGACTGCATCCGTTTCGCATTAGTCACAGGGACTGAAGCCAAAG
The DNA here is from genome assembly GCA_013368495.1 of Paragonimus heterotremus. NCBI lineage: Eukaryota > Metazoa > Platyhelminthes > Trematoda > Plagiorchiida > Troglotrematidae > Paragonimus > Paragonimus heterotremus. The sequence goes on from LUCH01001015.1 coordinate 40,853, forward strand.
GGCGTCTGCGTGTAGCACTCACCAAAGGCACCTTGCGCTGCACCACTTGTGGCTTCACTCACATACCATATCTCCAGTGTAAACTTGAGGGAGTAAGATCAGGATGTGTGTGAGTTGAAGCCTTCGACGTCTAACCCGCCAATGCTGGTTCACTAGTTGATGAGCCAGTGAATAACTGAAGTCTTTATCATTCGGAAACACAAAGTAGACTCCATTAGTGAGGGCTAAATTGGGAAAAGGTATTGAGTATGTAAGGCAAGAAGTAGCTCATTTCAGCAGGAGGGACATGCAATAGTGAACTCCAGATAGGGTTCGGAAGAAAACACATTTAAATTCGAACCCAAAAACAGACAAAACGTACACCGTACGGTACACAAACAAACCTGATAAAAAAGAAAAGTAGGAGGTCACCATGACCTAAGTTTCTGAAAAGAGAAGTCGGTGATTTGCCAACTAATGGAGGTCAATGGTTGGTACAAACGAAAAAGTAGATATACGTGACACAACCTACTTTATTCGAATGTACTCGTCATTTATTCACTGACAGTGTGCTGTGAGTATGTTGATGACCAAACGGTTAGTAATGGAAAACGCATCCACTGTCCCATTAATTGCAATGGTGCTTAGTCACGTAACAACTATCCGTCACCTACAGTTTCTTTGGGTAACGCAAACTCGAACTCACATCCGCGCCACTATCACTCACTGAACCTGCGGACATCTGCACGAATCAAATTCATCCAAACCGCCGGGTTCAAGGCAACGCCCTCCCAAGACGTAAAATCGAAAATACAATGGAAAAGACTTATTGGATATAATCCTGGTACTGCTACTTCTGACCGATAGGATTTCGCATTCCTGTCTTCAATCGCCTTTATACCAACTGTTTGAGAATCCATTCGTCGCTCAATTTACGGACAGACGTGCTGACTGAACATCTGTGTTGTCTTCCTATTCGGGTACAATGAGCATCAAACAAGACAGGCAATAACAGCGGTAGAGAGAACTCGTGACTCACTAGAAGTACCTACCATATTGTCCCCTTGACAAGCCGTAACGTCATTATGTGAGTAGACGAGTGAGACGTTGGTAGTTGAAGACGCGACCAATCAGAACGTAGCTTGAGTCTCAGCATGAGTGTGGGGCACACAGGCGGTTTTGACGCGTATACATCAGTCAGCATGGTTCCAATGCTGTGAGTGTCCGCTCATTGCAACAGCTCCGCCTTCGAAACTGTATCCGACCCACGAACACCCAAGAGACTTCTCGGGACACTGCAGATGGAAGCGGTCCAGGTATCCCACATTCGATTGACATGATGTTCAGGCTTCTCTGCCATACAACAGTGTATGAAGTACCAATGTGCGACAGACAAGCAGCTTTGTTTTTATCTTCAGACACAACTTTCAAAACATCCGAGGACCACGCTAGTCTTCGTCACACGGGCTCACAACTCACGATCGAGGACAGTTCTGTCGACAGACTGGTACCCAAGTAGCAAAAGTGTGTGAAGTCATCCACTACGTCACCAGTGATACGGATTCCAGTTGTAAACACGACACTTCCACCAGGCGTAGGCTGAAAGATGGAAAATCTCCTCTGTGTTGATATTCAAATCAAACTTGGATGCCAAGGACGCGAAAGCCATGGTCAGTAGTTGAGGTTCCTATATACTGTGCAAAAATTGCGCACCATCGTTTGCAAACAGTAGCAACGAAAAGGTCAGGTCATGTTTGTGGACATGGAGCACCCAAATTTTGAATATTCAGCAGTCGTCCATGCGTACAGAATACAATCTCCACACACTTCCCTCTGGATTTTGAAGGACAACAGTTAACATACAGCACATAGATTTGAGATTAAGACACAACCATGCTTCACGTCATTGACAATACCAAGATCGTCAGAGGTCGATCCACACGACTGCATCTTCATCTCCATAAACAGGTTGAACATTCTAACTAGGCTGATGATCCTACCTGGTCATTCAAACTTACCAAACATCAATCACACTACCTTGCGGCTCACGAAATCAAACATCTCGGTGAAACCAACAAGGAGGACATACAGCGGATCTTATTACTGATGCTCCGATAACTGTCAATGATTTACTTACTACAATTACATATGGACAGAATTGTGATCAGGATATATTTGACTGAGGAACCGCCTTCTGCTCCTACGTATATACACGTGCAAGTGTGTTACATTATCAAATAAGCTAGTATCCGTTGACAAATCGATATCGTGTTTGCCGTCGTTAAGACACTGTCATCGGAGCGCCTTCTCTTCATGACGGAGTCACGTGTTTCCTGTGCTTGCCCTTCAGAAAACCAGACAATAATATTTAGAAGTATCATGGTATTTGTAGAAGAAGCAGACGGAGGTTTCAGTGAAACAAATTTACATGCGTATCCTAAGTAGTATATATCTTAATCACAAGCAGTCTGAAGACTGGAAATGCAGATTAGCAAAGGATAACTGTGTATAAATTATCCTTAACAATCGCGGATGTAACCGCTTCATCTTAAAAAAAAATCTTTCATCCCCGGCAGTTTCCAAGGCTAAACCTGGTGACCTATGTTCACCCCTATACAACCCCCTCCAAAACAAATAACGAACGTTAATTAAGTTGAAAAAACCAGTAAACTTTCAGATAAGACACAATTGCGAAAAAACTCGGTGTTGTGTTCAAGACCGACGGAAAATACCAGTAGTAAATTAGCTTTATTAGACCAACCGATTCACGATACGTTACGGATAACTCTCAGTCCACAAAGCACGGGCAGCCGCTACCCGCAAGTGTCATGGATGGCTTGAAGGTCAGAGCGATCTGATTGGCCGACTGCATGGCTCACTTGCATTCACTTGGACATAACACCCCAGTTTCAAGTGGATTCAAATCAACGATAGAAACAGCAGAAGGTGCCCTACCAGCGGATCTGCTTACGTGGCTTCTTTGTTCAGCTGGTGGACCGCTTGCCGTGTTTGAACAAGCTGTTTCTGTCGGTGATTCAAATCCAGCCGAAGCTCAGATTTTTCTCATTTGGGTCTCATCTAGATGAGAAAATCGGCTGAAATACTTATGAGTAACACAATACAGTCCATTGCGGACAATGACTACAGCACGTCTGATAACCTTGTTACTCATTCCAACCTAAACGTCGGTTTCGTCGATTCCTCGCCGACCACCGTTCCATCTGTGCCAGCAGCACAACCCCCCCCCTATTAACATCATGCCTTGTTCATGGTCACCAAAAACAAAAACGTGGCGCTGACCAAACATGGCCATGTTTGTATCTCTTTGTTTTCTACTATTGGAGTTACGGGTCCAACTAAACGTACGCTTTTCATACGGGCACTCTCAACAACTGATTCGTATTAATAAGCAACATGATTCGGGTGGATTATCCTCTATGGCATTTCTACTGGTTGACTTGGTTTATAGGCATATCAATTGAAACCAAGTGGTATACACCTGAACGCAAAGCGCGTCTCAACTGCCACGTTCACACTCAGACAATGACACTGACGATCGATGTGATAGAGAAACCTATAGGACAGGTGGCAGTCCTCATTATCACCACAGACAGCAATACATCAATGGTTCTCACTAAAGCCTAACTGCCGCACAATCATGAATAAAAAAGCAAACCATGTAGAAAAAGAGATAAGAAGAAGAAGAGTAGGGAAGGGACATAGCTACTAATAATAACTACGTCTATATTCATACATTTAACATCAAGATGCCTACATATTGAAAACAAGCAACCGAGTTATAGCTGAGTGTAAGACGTCATCAAAAAGACAACTTCTTTACGGCTTTCGCTGTCCCTAGTCATTAAATGTGTTCACGTCATAGCCAACTCGACTAAACAACGACAACATTCACGCCACTAAGTTCGGTTAGCTGTCATTTCACTTGACCTCTCAAGCCATTGATTCTGTGACTCACGAGGAACCTCCGTGAAGTAATACAGCCCTCACTGTCGCCTTATATAGGCGACCCTTTAGCCCCAGAGAAATCCTTCACTGTCGCCAGAGGTGTCCTAACTTAGCGTATATCGCCACAGCATTAAAGATACATGTTTTTGTTTCATTCTCTATACTTATGCTGCCGCTGATGCTTTCCCAAGTACACAAATAAGTCAACAACCTCAATAAATTCAAGATCTGGGATTAAATTTGCGTAATCAGAGCAGTCTTGCGGAAGCATTTGGCAGCCTGAGGATGCAAAGTGCATTTCGAAGTACTTAACAGAGTACGTGTCCACTGTGTATTATTTGTGCCACACGAAAGTTGTCAAACACTGTCGTTAGCGTAATCCAGATCAGTCTTCCGCACCGGCGCGTTGTGAATGTCACATAGTGTCCTCCGTTATTTCTTCTATAACAAAATTGAATAAAAATGGCGAAAGTTGACAGTTTTGAGGTACGCCGTTCCTGGTGCTGAAACTGTAAGACAGTTCACGATAAGCCCTAACCTGAGTTGAAGTGTGAAAATAAAGCGCCAACAATATGTTCATATACTTGGTCGATACAACTCTGTGTTTAAGCAAATCTAAAAATTCACGTCGATCTACCGAATCGAACGCACCTTTATAACCAAGAAGTACGGTCATTTTTGGTTGACGGTATACATGACGCTGCTCCAAAATTTGGCGAAGGGTAAAAATGTGATTTATATATTCCCGCCCAGAGTGAAGCCATGCCTGTCCTTCCGTGATGTTCACTTCCCGAACTGCAGTGAGTGGATGAAGTATAATGGATGCCAGAACCCTAGAAATGACTGGGGTCAAACTAATACTCCTATGATTTTCGCAAGAGACCCAGATTCCCTTCTTGAATGTGGGAACTATTATCGAATGACCCCAGCATGGAAAGATGGTCGCTGTCGTACACACAAATTGAAACAAGTGAGTCAAGACCTATATTAACATCTTCCCGCCTTCTTTGAAAAGTGCCGGCACGAAATCGTCTAGGCCAGCATCCCTGTTAGGTTTGAGAGCCGTCTAACTTCTAACAACTTCAGGGATTTCTCGGATTTCCAATGTGTGTTCGACCCATGTATCCCCGTACCGCATACTACAATACCTGCTTCATAAATTGCCTATGAGATCTCGGTCCAGCAGTTAGTAGGATGTTCGGAATGGAACCTATTAAGGTAGCTTTCTGAGCTGGTTTGGTAATTATAATTTACCGATGGTTTAGTCAGTTTATCAACGGCCACTTGTGGCTGTCGATGGAGACGTTGCCCAGCAAAAGTGAGAACGAAACGATAGCGTACCAATGTATGAACCGAATGCAAGTATGTTCTCCAACAAGAATGACAGTCCTGAACTGAACAGCACCACCTATAACTAACAGCTATGTGGTCTATCTGAGACCAGACCTGATTCGGAGAAGGAGAGTACCAAGTGAAACAGTGGCGTGTACGATGTCCAAAATTGATGTTGGCTAAAAACAGCTTATGCTCAGCGGGCAGCTGTAATATTCACCAGTCAATATCCGAGCGTTGTGATGTTATCCCAAATCTGACGTCTATGTGAAACTTGGTCTCACTAAGGCGGTCGACCTAGGTGTTTTTATCTTCGGCCAGAATGACTATATCAGAACCATGTATCGACCGAAAGAAAGCGACCAGATCTGAGTAGAGGGCGTCCTTGACACCGACTTCACTGTAGTCAGCTGGAACATAAACAGACATAATGATAATATTTTCAAAGTTTTTGCGTCTAAAGCTAGTCTTAATAGAACATGCCAAGTGGCCAGCAAAAGTTCCTAACAGGAATCTAATCTATCAGTCCAGTCGCGACCGTCGTGCTGAGGACTACACCCACTCCAGCCTGACCGATAACGGTGTACCAAAAGTAGTACTTCTTCCGGAAGAAGATGCCAACCTTCTTACAACCCCAACCTGGAGGACCGGAAGACTGTGGTTTGTCAGACGTCTATCTACTGGCCTGCCTAGTGTGAGTAGTTCTGTCAATGTAACTGTCACACTGTCCAGTTTAGGTGAATATATCATCAAGATTTACAAGCCGTCACACCTTGTCAAACTGAAGTCTCAGTGTGCCTAGTATTCACCTCAGTTGGTTTCCAGTCTGAACAGCGTATGACAAAACTGAGTCAAGAGTTCTCACTGACGAGCCAAACCAATCCAAGATAACAGTAAATCTGTCCCCTCCCCATTTCTTTACAAAAACGCTCAATTTCATAAGAACCCAGTCAGAGGGACTCTATAGGATGAATATGAAGTGTACACCCAAGGCTCTGTGCATTAGGTGGGGAGGTACCGATATAGTGAGACGGTGTGAAAATGGAAAACTCCGAACTCAGAGAAACGGACTTGTTATTCGCTCCATCTTTATATAGAGTACAGTCATTGATATGTGGAAGAGGAATCATTTCAAAACGAGACTGTTCATGAAATATCTGTCAAGACTACAACTACAGTAGTTTTAGGGGAGCTGTCCTTACGATAGAAGTAGCTGGATGGGGCTATTACAGTTATATTGGGGGATTATCGTGAACCAACTACATACCATCTTTGACATAGATGTACGTGGACAACCATTAGTTTCCCTAAGCCGGAAAGTAGTGGACCTAGAAAGCATTTGATCCTTTCCTTCGCTTCCTTTTACGCACGTAGGCGGGCTCTGCTGAATACGGATCAGTTTCGACCTATGGAAGTTCACGCAATTCAACACAACTCACGCTGCTTCGTCCGTTTGGATGTCTCCTCCTAGAGAAAGGCGGTGGGCAATGCGATTACTATGGCGAAAAGCAATATTTGCGATCTCGTGCGGATTTGGCTCATCTTGCTATATCGACTGCCATCTCATGAAAATTATTACACAAACGTTCTTTTTCATATTTGTAATATGCCCTTAACTGTACTGTCTAAACTGCTATCATGCCATCGAATTCAATAATCTCAGGTTCCCTAGGTAGTGAGAATGATTATGTCAAGTTGATTCTCTAAGATGTTCTATGGGATTAAGGTCGAATGATGGGGTAGCCCAACGCATATAGTCAATATTGAAAGCCGTCTTGAGTTCATCCGCTGAGCGACACACGTTGGGCTGTGACATCAACCTGATATGTACCGTCTGTTGTCTTGTTAAGCGCGCGCAGCCAGACAACGTGTGCGCGTCTGTGTGGCGGGCCTGTTCGCATGGTTCGCCGTCCATGGCATGCAGGTGCGCCCATATCCTTCCTATATTCTATGCCCGATTGGATTGGATCATATGGTGACAATTCAAGGGCATCTGGTTTGGATCAAGAGGTGACTCCCTTGTGTATGCCATGTCACTGCGACCAGCGTTGTCAAGATCCCTGCCACACTTGGATCAGGACTCAGAGCAGCGCATGCTGACGGATTAGTTCTTAGACGGAAAGCCACCAGTAGTACGGGATCAGCTCAGGGTGGCTCTCATCGCACATCCAATGACGTTGGGACAGCTGACTGATGCGGCTCGACAATTACTGGCAGACAACTCCCCGACAGTTAACGAGTTGAAGACAAGTGAACCAAGTGAAGTGAATGACCTGCGCACCACAATGGAAAAGCTGACTCAAGAAGTGGCGGCTTTGAAGATGAGGAGGGAGGAGAAATGTGGCGATGTCTGTTACAGATGCAGAAGACGTGCACAATGGCGAAGATTTTGTCCGCATGGCGAGAAAATATCCTATGTAAATAAACGTTTCGCTGGTTGTTTTTTGTCTGGAGAGTGTGGTCCGATAATAGGGTCGGTTGATGAGACGGCAGTTGAGGTTAAGATAGAAATCAATGGTAGCTTGAAGTGCTGTTTAATTGACACTGAGGCTGTGAGTTCATTGATTAGACCGAGGACGAAAGAAACTGTTCAGCCGTGTGCGATGGTCATTCGAACAGTTGGTGGGTTTACACTCAGAGTCACGGGCCTGGTGGAGTATGATGTGGGAATGGATGGTCACGTATTCAGGCAACCGTTCGTCGTTTCTTCCGACGCACGCCAGACTATATTGGGAGCGGATTTTCTTGAACGCGCTGAAGCTGTGATTGATTTGAAGCATGATAAACTCATAACAAATTATGGAGTAGTTCCGTATCGAGAAAACGCAAATCTCAGCTTGTACAAATTGAAGCGAACGTAACCGGAGCAATACCAGCCTGCGACAGTCGGTTGCTGAATGAAGTGATACGCAAATTCCAAAAATTGTTCACCATGGACCAAGACTCATATGGATACTGTGATTGGATTGAACATGAAATCTCCATCTAGCCAGACCAATTTCGACCATTCTGGCGCAGAATGACTCCGGTTCACCTGCAGCCGGAAATCGAGCGACAATTGAAGGAAATGCTGAGAGAGGAAATCATTGGGGAGGCTGATAACCCGTTCAATTCTCCTGTTCTGTTGGTGAGGAAGCTCAATGGTAAATTTCGATTTTGCGTTGACTTCAGGAGACTCAATGAGATCACAGTCAATAAAGTTGTAGCAGTGCCAGCAGTGGCAGAAATTTTCGACAAGCTACAGAACGCCAAGATATTTACAGTGCTAGACCTGCGGTCTGGATATTGGCAGGTTCCAATCAAGCAATCGGACCGAGACAAAACGGCGTTCACAGTGGGAGGAAAGCAATATCGCCTCAAACGTATGCTGTTTGGACTGTCAGGTGCCCCGTTCACGTTCAGACGACTGATGTTGAAGGTGCTGGGAGGATTGAACAATACTCTTTGTCTACGGAGATGATATCGTCATCTACAGTGCGAATGAGACAGAGCATAGCAGACACGTTTCAGCAGTGTTGCAGAAGATTGAACAAGCCGGTCTACGAATCAACAGTTCAAAGTGTCAACTGGCGAAACGAACGGTAACACTACTCGGTCACAAGGTCGGTCAAGGCGAAATCCAACCAATTTCGGAGAAACTGCCTACGATCGAGGCCATTCCGGTGTCAACATCGAAGAGGACATTGCGACAGTTTCTCGGTCGCGTCGAGTTCTGTAGCCGCTTTATCAAAAACTGTAGTGAACTAACCAGCCCATTCTACGAAATTCTGAAGAAGAGTTGTCGATTTCACTGAACAGATACGGTCAATCAAACGTTTGCCCAAATCCAACAATTAATGGAGGGACAGCTGACCCTGAACTTGTCATTGGCCGGACAGAACTTCGTTCCCGCCACGGATGTGAGCGATGTGGGAATCGGGACTGTACTGAAGTAGGAAGGCAGTGTGGTGGAGTATGCCAGTCGAGTATTGATTCCTGCTGAACGAAACTACTCAACGACAGAGAAGGAGTGTTTGGCGATCGTGTGGACATTGGAAAAATGGAGACCGTACTTATTTGGCCGACGTTTCCATGTGGAGACTGATCACAAACCGTTGGACTGGGTTAAATCGACGAATGATCCCCGAGGGAAAGTGGCTCGTTGGGCATTACGATTGCAGGAGTACGACTTCACAATTCGCCATGTAGCTGGAAGAGAGAATTATATCCCCGATCTGCTCTCCCGAACGCAGCACATGGAGGCAGTTGACAAGGACGTGATTGGAGTGAACACTATTGAACTGGAGTATGACCCCGGGAAGTTACAGGTAGCGCAGAGGGCGGACTCGACAATCCGAATGGTGATTGATCAACTTCTATTGAGAGAACAACAACCAGAGAACGAGGAAATTCCGGAGATGACATCCTTCAAAACGCACTGTTCAGAATTGTGGTTGAATAGTGAGAGAATTTCAATGTGCCAACTTCGGGATGGAATAAGCGTGCCCGTTATACCGACGGGGTTGAGAGAGGCAATTGTGAAGGAATGTCATTAGTTGGTTCATACGGAATCTCATCGAACTTATGAGATGCTGAGGCAAAGGGCATACCAGCCGGGAATGAAGAAGAATGCTATCAGTTATGTACTGGCGTTGTTGTGATCCGAAAGCGCGGATGGCACAAGGATTGTTTATTCGACGAAACAATACCTGGGTTAAGCATTTAAACAAAACCAGACACGAAACCACTCGGTTGCACGCGGTATTCCGCCTCAGACCATCTCGGCTGCCACTGACGTCAATGCTCAGGTCCATCAAGTAGCTGAATTTTTCCTGTGGTTTGTACGATGTCAAAATATACGCTCTGGTCCCACTACCGAATAGCCGCGATATGAGTAATATAATACGATGGCTCATCTTCACTACAGCGTGTCAGCTATGTCAGCTGTTGAAGGGCTCCAACCACCCCAGTCAATATACCAAACAATCAATTCCGATCTGTGAGATTGCAGAATTATAATCGCTGGACGTGATAGGTCCCTTCCCAGTAACCACATCCGGAAATCAATACATCATATTGATGACGGAACATTTCACAAGATGGATTGAAACAGCTGCTATACCCGATCAGCATGCAAGTATTGTGTGTAGGGCAGTAATGGAACACATCGTTGCAGATCATGGAATACCGCGACGTATATTGACTGATCAAGGTCCCTGCTTCGAAAGTGAAGTATTTCGGGATTGCTTGGAACGTTTGGGAATTAGGAAAATTCGCACAACGCCATACCATCCTCAATCAAATGGACTGACAGAACGAAACAATCGCACAATTAAGGAATGGTTGACGGCGAAAGGAGGGATCTGGGAGGAAACATTACCACTGATTCTGTTGGCCCACCGCTGTTCGCCTCAAGGGACAACGAAGAAATCGCCATTCGAGCTAATGTACGGGCGCGTGTCACGCCTATCAGTCGATCAGGAGATTGATTTATGGGGAGACCGTCGGATGAGAATGCGTGAATTAGCAGTAGTTCTTAGGGTGGCCAACCAAAACTTGGCGAACGCACAAGAAGTTTTCTAGGAGCAGTCAACGGCAAGGTTTTCGGGTCGAAGTGCTGTGTTTGAAATTGGTTCGAAGGTTAATTACAGAGACAGGCGGAGTCCATTCGCAACAGGACCCGCATCGAGGAAGTTTCTGGCGAGGTGAAGAGGACCCTATGTGGTAGTGGACCGCCGTGGTCCAGTGTATCTGATCAAGAATGATAGGAATCAACATCGAGTACACGGAAGCCAGTTTCACTAATGGTATGACACCCCGAGTAGAGGAGATTGCACAATAGGAGCGTCAACCACCCCGAGGCTGGTACGCCGATCGTCGAGAGAACGAAGAGAACCTGAACGTCTTTCGCTGCAGCTGGAATAATCTTTGCCTGGGGAGGAGTGTAGTGAGGATGGGCGATCGTAACATACTACTCACATGACTGCTATCCAGTAGTGGGACCAGGAGCATACATTTTGACATAGAATTGGCCGTAAGAAATTCACGGCAAGAAACGTCACACCAACACGAGGGTGCAGTATGCCATGGAATAGTTCTGGCTACGCGAAGCAGTTGACCATGAACGTCTATGGCAGCCGGGACCTTCTGTGACGTTTGTGGTATGCAGATGAATGTTTTTGTTTCTTGTCCTGTTTGAACACCTAACCCGTGTTGGTTCCCTAAACAAACAACCTTTGAGCCATCCGTGTTCTTGGCTCACAACGCTAGGTTGAATTCAGTGGTTATGTACGTGTTATACACATTGTAATTCATAGCGAGCTACAAAACTTCTTTTTCCTGCAAAGCTGCAAATATCTGAGACTGTCGTTTCAGAATAGACCACCGATCACTCAGCAAATAAAACCTTCGCTTGGTGAATGCACTGCTTCCCTTGAGGTGACTCAAATGCAGTCTGTTCAATATTCTTACTTGCTTTAACCGGCTGCTGGGGAAGTCTGGTTCCTCTTTAGTAGTCTCTTTTATCCCCGTTTCCTTTTCCACGTTTCACGTTACCAGTATCCAAGTGTCCCGGATGCCCACTGTCTTCGGCATCTGGTGTCTTGAATCACCTAATCGAAACAGCTGTCGGCAGCCCTTTCAACTGTCCACTTGACATAGAGTTCAGGCGCCGTTGGTCTCTTAACAGGTCTGAGATTATTCATACAACCGATCGTTTAAATTCCCTGAGGGCTGCAACATTAAAGATCAAAAATGCTAGTGATGTTGTATCAGTCTACCCGAAATGTTCACACTTCCAAACGAACATGACTATTATGGGAGCTGATTTGTTACCCGGGAAGTCTCAACCTTTGCTAACATGGTCGCCAGTGTGTTTGAGTTCGATTTCACGCTGTGGGCTGTATTTCATGGCCTCCAGTCAACTAGACCAGGTCCTACCAGACAGTGCAACCTGATTGCCTTTTTGCCACTGGATGACAAACCGAGCTATTGGTCTGGGTAAATGCAGTTCGTTTTTTGATACGTGTTATCAGATGGGTCATTTCCACAAGTCAACAAAACTTGTCCTTTAAAACCATTTGTTCTAGACTAATGTAAGTTTGGTCGACTTTTCCATGGGCCGATTTGTGCGCACCAGAGCAAATGGTTTGGTTTGGTCACACATACCGTCGTTACGCTAAACCGATCCACACTGTGACCAAGCCACCTAATTTCTGGACTCGACAGCGTCGTCGCGATATCATCAAGCACACACCGGCATGACGGTTGTTCCGTTTTCCAGAGCAGCAGGGCAGTCGAGTGCACGTGCGACCGAACGGATGAGGCAAGAGGACCGGCGCAAGCAGCGGGTGAAAGACAGTTGCGCGGATGCATGAACGCGCGCACTTTCGTCTGTGCGTGCGCACGTGCTGCACGTGTGACCTTGGCCGAGTTTGCTGACTCTGCCAACCGCGCAGTGTGGGTACAATTCCACGTGTCTAGATATCGATCAATGGTTTTGGTCTGCGTTGCCTGTACCCTAACTCGTTGCTAAACGAACTCAAAATCTTCACACTGTGAGTGTTCAGGCTTCCCAGATGATGGACCAAAAGACCTATGAAACTGAATTTCATATCACGCGTCCGTATGCTTCGTTCCGGAGTTTCATATCGCGCCCTTATGCTTCGTTCCGGTTTTGTTCGAGGCTATCTAGTGGTTATGTTGTCTCTGCTGCTACTAACACCAACCCGGTGCGAAATGTTCGGCTGGACAAAATTTTTGTTTTTCTTCTGACAGTAAGGTAGGATTACAGTTGTGTTTGTAAAGGCGAATAACATTAAAGCAATGCTCTTTTCCTTCATGTTCGAAATTAATGTTGAAAGTCCTGTTTTTTCCAAAACACCGACGATTGCAAAGTTAGGTTTAATATCTATCAGATCAGGTAATAGAATGTGAAGAGTCATCACTTGTTATATTGTACCCTTTGTAACATGTCACCGGGTTCAGCAATATTTGAGTATCCCGATTCTTTCCAGAAGAGTCAGTAGCTACCTATCCAATGTGGACACACACTCACTGAGATTCACAAGCAACCTAAGGTTTAACTATGTACTTACTAGGTTTATCCAGGAAAGGTTTTCGGAATATATAAATATTGAAGAATTTATGAAGTTTCTTAGGAAACTGACAAATAGAGTTCATAGCAAATTGAAGTCAAAGTTTAAAGCAGGTTAAAATTGCCCGAATATAGTTTAAGCGTTAGTGTTAAAATGGTCAGATATCAGTTTGATTAGGTTTACTGTTTAAGATCGCGTCACTCTTTTCCTTCAGCTGTTTCGGTCCGAAATTTTAGTAAATCTTCCAGAACGGGACGAGGCTAAAATAACTCTACTTTGATTCAGACCATTCTGCACTCCGCAGTACACTGTACCTTCTTAGTTCCGTAATTACCAATTTGTTGAATTTGTTCCTTTTTCTTTTACCTAGGTTTATAACAAGTGTAGTCTCACCTTCGTCACCCTGAACGCTCTGAAATCCTAACTGTCACACAGTAACAAGAAGTCTTCCCTGAATTGCCGTACATCCGTCGGTTTTATGGGAACAGACTGTCGGTGGACTACCCGTCCATTGATGCATTTAGAATTCAGTTGTCCCACAACACAATGTCTTCAACTCTCTCATCATGCAAAATAATATTTACATTTTGGTTACAAAAACAATGAAAAACGAAGAATAGAACTGCTTCTTTGTGAAGCTGAGTTGTATGCTGTGGATGTTTCGCTGTTCACGATGGCTCGTTTTGGTAAGACCATTTTTCTGGCTATCACACCTGGTCATCGTGACTGATTTTGCCTCTCTTCGGGTAGCCCGACACTATTCAGCCCATATGAATTTTCCATGTCGCAAGGCAACGAATATCTAGCAATACATGCGCTTGAAAACTAAATGAACTTGTCCTGGGTGTTGTACAACTGAATCGAAGAACAGATGGAGGAGGTATCATCAGAATAGCATGATAGTTTGTGTTGTTGGTGATTGATGGAGGCTCCACTTATTGTACACCACAAAGACGAAGGACATACATCAGTTTATCTCCAGTAAATGTTGAATCGAAGTTCTCACTTTAAAGGATCTCGTAAAAAGTTTAGCGTGGTTTCATTTTATGATACAAACATATATAGGGTTTGCAGCATGTTGAAAATATACACTGTGAGATGCGCTTTCAGATAGTGAGCGATGCGCTTTTGAGGTCTACTCAATGTGACAGCTTTGTATGTGTGGGTGAGTCGCAACGAAGCACTGGGTCTACACATGATTCAGAAGTTCGTAGTCATTCTCATGAGAGAGCGGAGGGGAAGATGAGGATTTCTAAATGAATTTGTTTTATATAATACGAGAACGTTGATTGATATCTTGGGAACTAGACTCATTAGTGTCAGCCACGTCGATGTTGTAACAATTGTGGTATTGTGACGCGGTAATATCCCGTGGGATCTGTCGCTTGCAACCGGTGAAAAAGATGCATATCATCTAATGTCTTGTCTGTGTACCTGTCTGACGAATCCAAGTGTTTCTGAGTAAATGAACCACACTTTGAGTTAGACGATTTACCACTTCAGTGCAGAGAGAAGATATATGTTGTGATATGTTAACATTTCGTTTACTCTCATCAGTCACAAACGTAAAACATGCCAATTATATATGGCAGACAATTAGAGATAGACAGGGTATGGACACGTACACAGTCACACCACGTATTGTGTCATCACAACCACGATAACTCTATGGGTTATTTCAACCACTTTTGTGCACTTTTTTTGTAATTCAGAGGCGATCGTCTGGCAAACGACATCAAGCACAAAGTGAAGTGTGCCCTATCCCGTACTTATGCGGCTACCCAATTACGTTTGATTTAAACCACTAAAGGACCCTGATAAATGGATTGTGAATAACACAACAAAAGACCCGTTCTACACAATCACGAACGCAGTCTGTCTGATCATTCTATCTCTCACGTTGTCTTTCAGTTCACTTGCAGTTGCGGTGACATTTACATATGGAGAACAGGCAGACAGCTATCTCAGCGAGTGGCAGAACACGTCCCGAACTGATTAAAGCAACCCATGACACAAAAATCGGAAACCAATGAATGCGCTAATCGAAGCTCAGCATCATCGATTGTCAGAGACCTCATGATAACAGGGCACCAGGTTGACCCGCTTAGATCATTCACGATATTGTTATGCCATCAGAACCTGAAGCAACTGAACCTTAGCGAAGCCACGTAGATCAGAACTCAGCAACCGGCTTTATGTGCAATAAAGTGATTGAAACAACCCATAGGGTTACCGTGGTGGTGATGGTATAATACGTGGTGTGACTGTACACATCTTCATATCCTGTCTATCTCTAATTGTCTGTCATATGTAACTTGTATTTTTTACGTTTGTGATTGATGAGAGTAAACGAAATGTTAACATATCACAACAGATGACTTCTTTCTACACTGATGAAGTTGTTGAAGGGAACCCAGTGTTTGAAGATTTATCACTTGTTCATTGCGATTGGTAGAAGTTGGCGTTTAACTGGTAGTCAACATTTATAGGAGGAGGTTCATATTGTAGTCTTCTAAGCATACAGCACGGAAACGCATGTTACGGGATAATCGTTTTCCCGAGAACATCAACCTTTATTGTAGTAAGTTCCAAACCCAAGTGAATTGTGCAACTCATAACAGATGCAAGTTAAAACGTTGCCATATCATCGTTTACCTGTGCAGAAGCAGTTGAGATTGCCTGACTCGTTTATCATCAGGTGAATGTCTCATGTTGTGATAAAGTGATCATGTGAGATTTACCTATGCCTTTTACATCACGGGGAAAGCAATCCTTTACAAACTTGATCGCTATCATAAGTGTCATTTTCTGTAGTCCATTTTGTACATGGAGCAAACATGTCAGTGTTACTGTTTCAGATAAATAGATTAAATGAGATAACATTGTCTGATTAAAACTTGTTAGAGTTATTGTCATTCTAACTGATGTACTCAAAAGTATCATCTCGTAGTGCTAGGCAAGTAGCAAATTTCATGGTCATCTTAAGAGTATGGTTGGTTTAGATAAAGATATACTGCACTTTGCATAATAGTAGAATAAAGCTTGAGAAGAAAATTACTAGCGCTGATGTACAGTGATAGACGTGACATACCAGTTAATATTGACCACATCAAAAAAACGATGCCTGGCTAGCAAGAAATGGTGTCTTGGAGAATATACTATCTCAAAACACGAGGTCCACAACAATTACGTGTAATACATACACTGTAGTGGTCGGGTACAGAATAAACCATTCACATACTGGTTACTACACAGAAGAAATTTCCTGATTGTTCTTTGCTAAAGGCGATTCAAGTTCACATTATTGCTAATCTACTTCGTAAGTACAGACCACATTTGACTTCATGACCGTTATCCACAACCTGACAAACCTTAAATACTTCCGCCATAGGCACACGACTACCGCAGCATTTCTTAGCCATAACCATATACAATCCGTTAGATAAACAAAAAAAAACAGGCAACTATTTGAACTCTCTGACTTCCCTCTGTTCTTCCTGAAACATGTACCATCACATACAGAATCAGGCAATGGTGGCTGACTTCTTATCAGTCACAGAAAGATTACGCTCATATGCACTCAGTATAATGACTGATGGGAGTCCACATAACAGATATCGCATTAGCCTTTCAAAGTATCGGCCAGCGGGGAACAAGAAAAGTGGTCTTCGTTTGAAAAGGCTTGAGATGTAGATTTTGACTGTAATATCTCAGTGGATTAGTTGTTTATAATTGCATAGCTATCAAGTATTGGTTGTTTCTCATTTTAAGATGTCAGCCAGTTTGACCACTGAATCCGCGGTGATAACAAACAGATCAGTAGCATAGTGCCCATGGAACAACAATTCGATCCTGTACAATTGTGATTTCGGTACCACATGTCACCTCATGCATCGTATGCATGTGAACATTTCCGCCAACTGCACCAAAAATCCACTACCTCTCACTAACCTAATTAATGGATCATAAACCCGAAAACCAACCACCAAATCTGACGTACAGAACTGAACCACAGTTTCAAACATTACTCCCTTAGTAGCTCAGTCTATGTCGTGGCGATAGGATCAAACACTAAACTTATCCGGTTAATGAAATCATCGTCTCAGACCATCAATTTCGAATACACTACCCCATTTCCATGTTCATTCAGTTTTGAGTATGCACATGTACAACGTATTGTTTTGTGAAAGTGATCATTGTTGGTAAAATATTCATCAAAATGCTAACTCATTTTGTGCATCGTTGTTTTCACTAAGTGATTGGTAAATTATGAATTGAACAGTGTATGGCTCAAATCGTGGACGGAGTGTTGGTAGGTGAGGACACAAGACTTTGACGTGAGTCGTAAGCTCGGGATGTATGGTTCAAAAAGTCTACACAAAGCTCATACTGAAAGCGGGCGGATTGAAGTTAGGACACAAGGTTTAAGCATTAGGACTTTGTTCACAAGTGTTATCCCCACCGCTAAGTTAACTGTGCGCTGAACAGTCGGATGATCTCAGTATTGATTGTTGGGTGGGTAATGATGGAATTGGTAGTTCGAGTTGATGTTTTAGGTCTCAATATGATGTAAGCAAAAGTTGACTGTTCAGTACTAGCTCCTACGCTAGTATCCACTTGTCCGTATAGACAGTCGGTCTACGAGGATCACGCATTGGAACGACGTGATGTAACTGGCCGATCAAGCAGTCAGCAGATAAATTGTTCTGTACAGTGTTTAGCGAAACCGTAGATAACAATTTTTTCCGCTGGTATAATGTCGATGATTTAATTGATTATCATGGAGTTCCATGTGGATGAAGTACAGTTCAGTGCTGGAAACAGATGTGATTTTCCATTTCCTCGATCTTTCTCTGATTGGAAGGACTAATAGAATTTTGAATCAATGTGATTATCGTTGAAAGAGACATATGAAAATTATCGGCACGGCTCTCAACTTAGAGCAACCCATAATGTCAACCATTTCAAGTTGAAAATCACTCAAATTCAATCACAGCCTTCACATTCAAGTAGGATTTGCGTCTATTGTATTGATCCCAGCTTTACCTGCTTTCCATAAAAATCTGTCATACCACCAAAAGTAGGCCAGACAACAAATTCAGGCTATCTCCGATTCGACTGATATTCCATAAAACAATCAGCGTATCTTTTTTAATACACAGAGTTTATAAGATACTACAGTTCATGTGGTCATACTGCTCTTAAGCCACCTTCGTTCAACCAACCAACTTAGGAAACTTGTCAATATGTGTGGATCCACAGTAGTTTAGTAAGTATATTGCTAATGTATAGTACTGACTAGTGTTACTCCAAATTTTGGCTGAAATTTCGTAAACGTACTTCGTAGTGATATCCAAAGAGGCTATTAGGTGATCCAGTCTTTTCGTGAAGTTTCGATCGGTCAGAACGCATTCGCTCGAATAGAGTTTCTCAACGGAACAGGAGAGTCGCTTGGTTTGTAAGTAGCGCTTATTCTGTGTTCGGGTACACATAATCTGGAACACCTTACCGTAAATTCTCATAACAGCTCAACCGGTCGTGTTCGGTATTCTCTAACCTAGAAATTACTGTGAATCTCATGAATCGCCACTCGGTGAATAGGACCCTTTTCAGATGAAAAATGGCAACCAGGATGTTTTCTTGTGACTTCCATTTTGCTAACACTTTCGTGATTAATCAGAGCATTTAGACCGGCATTATCCACGATATTCTGCCATGCTAATGAGTTCCAGATATCGTGTATTCTGAGCTGGTAATCCACGAAGATTAAACGGTAGCTATTTTTCTAGTGAAGTTGCACACTAACCAGTTTCGTCATTCCCAACGAATGAACCTGTTTGCTGCAATGAATAGGAGAAAAACCTGCCCACTTGCTAACATATCGCTCTACTGATTGACTGTTAGATTCTTTCTGGAAACGCGAACTTCAAATGAGTCGTGTAAAACGGGTTCCATGTTTATGATGTTCAGTACTGATTAGGTCACATGACGCCTTGCTGGTTGTGGCCAAGTAATGACTTCTGAGGATGTCTTCTATGAAATATCATCCACTGGGCTAATCGTCGTGCCTAAGTTACGGCACTAGTTTATCTGCCTAAAGACAATCATATCACCGCAATCGGTAGCATGACTACGCGTTGTGTACGTATTTGGTTATGCTATTCTTTTGCACGCCACGTTGTCTTGTGGTTTGTTTCCTGGGTCGTTCATGGCAACAGGTGAATTGTTTCTTTGTCACATTTCTTACGCATACCAGTTGCAGACTAGTTGTATCATTTGTTTTTGTTTTGATGGCTATCTTTAGGAATCACTTGCCCCAATTTACATGATGTACAATTGCCGAGTGACTCCCACGTCAGTCACAGTGACTCGCATGATGCAATGTAGGATTTCTTGGTTTTGTCTACTCCCGTTATCCGTAGGATGCATGTAAACCAAAGATGTGTATTTTCTTTTAGACTGGGTCTGTTTTCTTTGAGGTAATACTTGGGAATTCTTGTAGCTAGTTTCCAATATCACATAACTGTTGGGGAAGAATCCAGTTCCCCGAAAATAACGCTGTATTTGTCTTTGGAAAGGCCTAACCCATTACTCCTTGAAGCGACCTTCACAGTTGCCACGGTCATGTACTTCCTAGGTCTTCACGAGCGTTCTCAGCCATCGTGTCCACTTTTGTTGTCATCCCAACTACGCGCCTACACTGTGCTGTTCGAAATTTTGCCTGATCCATTCTTTTTGACCGTGCTTTGCCGCTAGCTCCAAACCTTGTAAATATGAGTGGGTTTGTGACCACGTTGTGTTCGGACTGACTGACAAAAAGAGCTCTATCCCGAGGCCAGACCTTCACTGTTTATGCTTTAGCCTCGGGTGATTGGGTTGGCTGGGAAGTTACGAATTAGCCGCGTATAGTCCGTAGTCCGTTGTTCGTTACCACTGACCATCGTTCCGTTGTCAGCCGTTTCATTAACCGTTATACGGTTATCTGTTTACACGCCCGTACGCCGTAGACCGAGATACAATACTAACATTTTTACAAAACCTCGCTTACTTGTTAACATTAGTGAATACAGCAGTTAGGGACAACCCAACCAACGAAGCTGAATCTAGTAGCGCAGACCTAACAATCATTCAGAAATTGACCCATCTATCTGGTTGGTTTGGTTAATACGTTTTGAGTTCACAACACATCTTTGTACATCAGTCCATCAAGCAACTGTTTAGAAGTCATTCTGCCGAATAATCTGAAGGCCCACAAACTGTTAGGTACCAGTTCAATTTGATCGCAGATGTTCCTTATTGTTCCATTCTTATGGTGGAGGGTACGCCTTTTGTTGAATAAAGGAAATGTTTTACAATTCAACATGCATCGCAAGAGTTCCAGTCTGAATAAAATGTCTCACAACGAAACAACCAATATTTTATCATAGTGATAATGGGTGAATTGCGAAGTTGAAACATGGTATTAGTCTTTCGTGCACTGGTGTCCGTTCTTACGTGCTTTGGCGGCTTGCACAACTGCCCTCGTCGGTGAATAACTTCCGAACATAGGCCCAATTCAGATCTCACCTTTCTAAATATGCTTAGGGTGCGGTTTAGTTAGGAAGTACATCATCAAACTTAGTGCTCAGTCTTCTGCAACATAGACCCGAGTCGACTGTCTCATATGGATTGGACTGTACCTGGTTGGCGGCATCCGAGACGGATTAGCCTGTCACAGTGACCGAAGTCAAAGGACGC
>LUCH01001015.1:71957-129380 GCA_013368495.1 Paragonimus heterotremus
TGGGACCCCACCCGGAGCCAATGACTCAACAGTCTGACTCACTTGGCAATGAGGGGCTTACGTACCTGTATTCATACCATTTCTAGTTCTTCCGCTTAGTCTTCCTCTTAGTAACGTTTTCTTCTAGGATATTCCACGTCACTGTTGAGTTGAGCGGCGGCCCGAGCCACAGTACCTTTTGGTCAGGCTCATGGCTGTTATGATGATGATGATGATGAGGTGTATCAACAGTAACACTTGAAAGATAGGTGCGAAGTACCGTTTATTCGAAATTACTCAACCGTACTGATGAAAAACTCGCAGCATCTAACATGGCTATTAAGCAGTACGTCAACGGGACAATTTAGGCTTCTGGTACAGCCATTTGCAAAACACATCTTGTAGTTTCTGGTCCACCAATCGAAACGCCGCAAATTTGACCAATCAAGAGTGTTCTGATTACTCTGATCTTATTGGTCTAACAGCTATACATCATGGGAGCATTCCGCAACCCAAACACTAAAAAACGTAATGCTATTGGTACAGCGCTGTTTTACATCGCCTAACCAATGACGCTACTCATTGTCGTCTGTATTAGTGCTTGTAGTTCGAAGTAAACTAAATGTACTATCGCTCTCGTTCCTCTGGCTATACTCTCTCTAGGCTGGCATTAAGTTTGAGCTACTTCGTCACTTTTCGTCACATCGACGAGTTCGATTACAATAACTGTATAGCAACAAAAGTACGATTAAGAAGCTTTAAGCAGTCCAGTTAAACTGTACAATTTGTTGACCAACCCATTTCGTTGCATTTCATCAAGTGCATATCACAACGTTAGCGGTTGCATATCGTAGCATTGAAGCATGGCCTAATTGAAAATGTACAACACAAACATACAACCATTCATTGTCATGGTTACCCTGGTAATATCACGTTCAAACGTGTTTCTCTTCTGCTGGAGCAATGGGCCTCTGTGTGTGATTCACGACAACCACAACAAAATTAAGCAAATAACGACTGGTCGGACTGTAAACACTCTTGGAACGTACACATATTTTGACCCTGCATACAAAGGTCAGTGGATGATGCTCAACCCTCCCTAGTTCTCTTCTACCTACTGAAGTGAACAAACAACTACTGACTTTAAGAGTTTGTTTTGAGTATCTGTACAACTCTACCTTTCGCGTCCAGCTACTAGTGAGATGCGACGTTGTAATCACACATGTTTATAATCGGGGTGAACAAATAGACAGGAAATTTCACATTAGTTTGACTATTCTTGTCAGTTAAGCTGATGTACGACCAGATTAAACATGTTCCGCTTTTCTTCTAGAACGACTAGAGTAGTCAATCTAGCATACTTTGCTCTGGCTTCGTAATTAAAAGTCTTTAGAATTGAGATGAGCGTTAGTAGAATGTTCCTATCGGATGGTGGACCGCATAGACAAATTCGCACATCCTTAATGCGCAAGTTCAAATCAACAGCCTTCATTCTCCTGTTGTGACTTGCTGACCTGAAGAAACAGACCCTAGTAATCTCTTTAATGTACATGTTATACTGGCATCTCTATCAATCTACAACGTTCTCGTCTGTGAACACACGCTCAGTTTGGGATAGAATTACTTCGTTACAGTTTTCATTACCGATGCCCAATGACCTTTAGTATTGAGAGGTGGTTATCGGGCTGATCAGACCAGTGTTCGAACTCCTTGTGATGTTGTGGTTCCAGACTATTTTGGCCCATTGTCAGAAAAGAGAGGCTGAAAGTCACACAGCCTATACCATTTTCCATTAGCTACGACCTTCGACCGACACTAGAGTACAATATGGAGTCTCGTTAAACACTCCAGTCTGACAGCTTTTTCTTACCGTAGTTTGGTTCAACCCCGAGAAAGTTCTAAGTGAAAGTGGTCTTTGAGTTGTTCTAAATGGATACGTTTCTACGTTCCTTAGCCGTTGCGCTTCCTTTTACTCATAGGCTGAACTCGATCAGCCATTTTGTGGTTGACCTGCAACCGAGCGAACATCCACCATAGCACCAGAATGGGTTAAGAATGGTTCGTTTTTGCAAACGGCTGGTTCTACTAACACCTCCCATCATCTCTTTCTGTAGTGATTCTACTTCTTTTTTGCACTGTTCTTTAAGTTTGTTAATTCCGGTTGCTGGACGGCACGACATTCTCCCCTGCTTTGCATGATAGGAAACCTGTGAAAACCTGGCAATCACGTGTTGTTCACTTACTATGGATCAGCAGCTGGTGACTTCGTACGCTTCCACAGCAAGCAATCAGCTCGTCCGAAAAATTGATCTCAAAATTGCACTGCTGGTGTGTTGTCATTTCAAGGAGGCTAGTTTATCACTAGTAAGTATACATGAACTGCCAGCCACGATCTATCATGGAAGTACGCACACCACATGTTTGATGTCGGTAAGTGGCGGTACCTGAAGACAGCAAAGTATGACGGAAGACTCAGTCATGCACCTTACTTACAGGTGGGAACAATTTTTCGTCGGGCGATGCAAGAAGAGACCCTGGATTTTCTTTAACCACAGTCATCGACTGTTGTATCTATTGTCAAGGCTTGTGGTATTCTTCATGAAAAGTTAATCGCCGAACATATGGGGGCCTAGAACAAAAAGAACGATCTACAAAGAGTGTGCATAGTAACTGTGGATTTCGAACTGTAGGGATGAAAGACCCAGGCATCGTCTACTATTCAGTAGCGTTGCTGGACAGTAAAACATGAGGTGGAAGTACTGCAGCTTTGGAAAAGAAGAGAACAGGTAAGTGAGATCTTAGACCATTCAACGCTGTACGTGCACAATTAAAAAGTAAACAGGCTGTGTAATACCTATGGCCAATTCCAAAGCAAGTGAGTATGCACTAGACCCTCGTCCACTAACAATTTAATACACCTTTCCTTAAGAACAATCGTAACGTATTCCCAACAGGCATCAAACTAGAGAACGCAGCGGGGTTTGGAAACAAACCGTATATTTCCATCAGTATTTGGAAATACGATAAGTAATTATTTCTAGCCTAGTCTGGGATCAACGGCAACAACCAAGAGAAAAAAGAAGAGAAGCACGAGACGGGCCACATCCCACTCGGCGGCACTCAAAAATACGACAAGCGAAAAGTGCATGGAACATTCGAGTGCGTTAAACAACGCTCGAAGAGGTTCGAGTTAAACGACCTTGAAGAATGAAATAATAGATGATTCGTTAAGAAAGAGGGCAAGCATTCGATGCGTGCAATTAGTTGCACAACTAAAGAAAGTGGTATTGAGTTCGTATCAGGCCTCCTGTTGCAGGCGTACACAGAATCATGTGTACAGAACAGACAAGCGGGAGAAAACGGTTACAGCCGGGATCCTTAGAGAAGCCACACGATCGCCGGTCACTACATGTGCAAACTGTATGCCTGTTATCATCGTGGGATATTTGTGTTAGCCATGTTTTTTTAAAAGCACTCAACTCTTCTTTCTCTCCGTGTTGGAAACCCATTCGATTCACCTCTAATGCGTACCCCCCACACAACAGATGATCTAGCAACGGACAAATCCAACGGTGTGTTAAGGTGCATTATCAGGATTGGATAGCCACTTTCAAGGTTTTAATTTTCGTTACTCACCAAGTTCTTTGTTCCGTATTGAACCAATCAGATTGCAGCACGTGACGTTCCCCGTGTAAGGTAAGTAGTACAGAACCAATTGTTTTGGTTGATCGATCTTTGATTGACCGTGATTAATCTCGAGAATATATCTGCCTTGTACTCCCTTGGCTTCACTTTCGGGTCGTCTGGCCGTCTGTATGTTTTATTAAGTCAGTAAGATGTGGTGTATTAACACGTGTTCTGTGTTTTTGTTTAGATCACGAGCTTATGTGCCCACTGCTGCGATATCGTGTTATCGATGGCTACGTCTTATTAGCATATGCCATTGATATCAGCTAATTATGAACTCTGACTTCTCTTAGTACTGAGGTACATCCATAAATTTGTGTTATTGTCCCATGAATAACAGCTACTTACTGAAACGGCTGTGATGTATTCTCCATAGGACATTATTGCCTGCGATCAGTTTGCCAGCAACGATTGGTTTACACTTTGGATACTTTATGGGATGTAACGAGACTACTGTGGGGAAACTTTGTTCTGCTAACTGAGTTTTGATAAACCAAACAGACCAGTAGTTATGACATGCTGGTGTGTAGCTATGCTCACATCATACACACGGTTGGCGGCATCCGGTTTGGATTGGCCTGTCACAATGACCGGAGCAAAAGGACGCCTGCCCTTCAACCATCACCACAAGTGGCTTGCGTTGCACCACTTGCATTCCCACTCACACACCACGTATCTGGTGTAAACCCGATCAGAGAGCTGTCTGATCCGCGCACGTTTACTGGTTTCGATTGTGCGTTACGGTACCTCCAGTAGTCAGCCGAAATTTTACATATTCACAGGCTGATCAACCGTTCATTCAGACTGAGTGTTATTCCAGACTACTTGTTACTGAACGATCACGTGATCTTTGATGCATAACATTCATGCATCCAGTTGAAAATCCACACAACTCGGCCCATGTGTATCAAGATCGGCTTGCTGACCGACTGGAATTTGCAAGACGAACTGACGCGTCAGGATTTCGCAAAGGAAGCTGAACATAAGAATAAGTTTATGAAGAATGAAGGATTAACGTTTCAATGATTACGTGGACATTCCTGTGTCGCAAGTTGATTTCGGTTCAGCCGGTGAATAAACTGCTATGGTGAGGATGGGCAATCCCACCACACTACTCGTGAGCTGTCAGATGAAAGCACGAATTTAGGTAGCACAGTAACCGGGAGGGGGAATACAAGAAGGAAAATTAGAGCGCACCCCGGAAAGAAGTGGCGTTTCTCATAAATGAACCCTGCATTGGCAACTGTGGTGTTCAGGGATTACTGCTGTGTGCAAATAAGTGTTTGTGTTCAAAGTGGTGATAGTGAACATGCTTCCTAGGTCGGTTTTCTGAATAAACAACCTTTGCCCCACTTGAGTTCTTTGCTCACAACACTGATATCTGGTCATCTAAAAGTAGCCGTCTGTTTTTTCGGACTCACACCTCTAGTGGTTTAACCTTGCAAGAACCTCCCTCCAGAGCACACTTCAAGAACATTCTGGTCCACCCGAACAGATTGGTCATTTCTGGCAGAAGGTTAACGCTCATTGCATGTACTCACTTGATCCAGAAACGGAAACACGGCTTTGATCAGGGAGGATCTCCATTAAATAAATCGATCGTTTTTTGCGTAACACTACAGCACTTGTGGTATGGTGTCCAGTTAAGCACTGCAGTGACAGATATTGTGGTGGATTGTCAGGCAGGAAGTGCGAGTATTCCAACTCTCGGCGGAATACCTCAACACAGGAGGAAGGTGCGTTCAAAAACTCACGGCCAGCGGATGAAGGACCGCATGTGCGGCCGGATGAGTCATCGTTCGACTGGATCGGACCAACGAGCGAGTCGTGGCAGCCGAAATAGGATAAATGACCAAATTGAAGGCGTGATTATTCCAACACTCTCAGGATTATCTCGACACGACTGTGGATTGCAGTTAAAACCCATAGTGGATAGACGGAGGACAACACGAGCGACCGGACAAGCCATTGCTCAACGAAATCGGATGAACGGACGAGGAATAGCAGGCGGAAAACCCTCGGATAGAAGGCGGCAATCACACACGTAAACCGGGTAGAAGTGCACACGATGTGTGACCGGAAACCGGGGGATGTTGTGGACTGGAATTGTGATTCAAAATCGCAAGCGCACGTGTGGCGAGTTGGACAATAAACATTGTGCTTTATTGGACGACTTTTCGCTACAATATGGCGGTTTCGTGTGAAAATATATTGAGCTAGGAATGAATAGAATTCAGCAGTGATTACCCGAAGGATCAGTGCTATGGAGTGAGTGCACGGCTGTGAAAACACGGCAAATTAACAGAGGAACTTACCTCGTTTTGCACGTCATGTCCGACCCTCCTGCTCGACGCCAACTGACCTAAACCCTCAATTTTTTCATCGCGTTTGTAATCAAGGGATCTGTGTTCTGAAAGCCGTCCCTTCCATTCGCTAGTTGAAGTGTATCAGTAAAAACATTGTGTTAACGGTCAACAGTTACCATTCTGACTGTTCTAGGCTCTCAACCACATACAACCTTGTTTTGCGTGTACCTTCTGATAAGTTTCGTGAGTAGACTGAACATGTTCGTTGGAAAAACTGCGTGGACTTTTAAAAACCTGGCGTTTACTTACTGAATAGGCTTCTGGGGGACGAGGACGTTTGTCACCTACCAGAATGAAGTAATATATGTTGATTCACTGTGGTTCTATTTGCTAAGTTACAACGAAATTATCATGAGTCATATGTTGCCGACCTGGAAATACCGTGTTGTTCGTCTAGTTTAAAACAGTTATATCCATTCAGCAATTTGATCAAACAGAGTTGGAAGGCGAACACTGCTGGATGTTAACATTTCGTATTGACTCGTCAGCACCAAATAAAAAATAACATGGAAAACATTCAATTTAACGTCTACAGTACATTTTGGGGAGGTGTGAACAGAGTAACGAACAACAAAACAAAACCATCAATCGTGTAATCTGAATGACACTCATTGTAACTGGGACATGACAGTCAAACATTCACCAACAATTATTTGTGCACACGATTGTGGTGAAAATATGCTCGATTCGCCGCTTATCCAAACCCCGACACAAACAGAAGATATAACAGAAGGCAATCCAAATGTCGCGTTAAAGATACTATATCAAGATTGGACAAACAGCCTCAACGTTATGCCTACCGTTATTCGCTAAGTTTTTTGTTCTTTATTACACCAATTAACTTACACTTTGTGATTGTGCATGTGCCAATAGGATCAGTCATTGAGTGACTGTGATTTCTTTAATACTGATGTACATCCATAAATCCGGCTTCTTGTCTCATGAATTTGAACTGATTACTGCAATCAGCATGAGGATTTATCTCTATTACTTGGGTGGGAGATTTAAATCTGTGTACGATTTCTAGGGCTATTCGAAGTCCCTAATTCCGAGTATTACAACGAGACAGGTTAAAATCGGTTTGTCGCGACGGCTTCAGCAAATTTTAGGAGCCATAGCTTGTGGTAGTGAAACCTGACGTCAAATCCAAGATGTGGCCAGCTGATAAACTGTATCTCCCGATCGCCCAAGCGATTCTCTGTGACTGCAGTGTTCAGTTGTGAAACCTTTACGTGAGCTTCTGCAAGTAATGTAGGCGTTAAATTGAAAGTTTTCCTTGTTATTGTTTACTTGATACTGACGATCCGATACGAAATGCTACAAGTTTTCGTCATCTAACTGTCTTGTTTTCAAGTTGACTGAAATGAATTACGAAGTCACATACGCACGAAACGCAATAGACTATCTGGGTTCGTGAATGTGGACAACTACCCATAGCACCAGGCAGACTCGAATATACAAGCATGAACCATGTGTGGGCGCAACAGCGGTGTGGCTCATTCTGGGCGCAAATCAGGTATTGTGCTTTCGTTTAAACTGCATTAAGCTTTTAACAAAGGTTAACCCGTTTTCCTTTTTACGCTGAGACTTAATTTGGTTGAGACAACAATCTGGTGAGGGGACCAACAGGCTGATATATTCCCCTTTAGTTGATTCGATTTACTGGTTGAATATCACTGACAACGGATTAAAAAAGCATGGTCACTTATTCCTGTCTACGTACGTGCAGCGCTCTGTCTATATGTCTTAAAAGGACTTCCAGATTAGACTCGTTTCTGATTGTTTTTCTTACTGTTGAGGGAATTTGTCTATCTGGACGCAAACATTCCAGACGACTACTTAGGATGGTTTGGTTGCATTAAGCAGTCGATCATAAACCTAGCAACAGTATAGCGATGATCGGGTAACCTGATCATTACTTGTAATCGAAAGTTGTCGAAATGTTGATACGGAGTACCTCATACAATGTCAGGGGAACAGTGATCAACACGGTTACTTTCTAAAGGCGTGGCTGGTGTTTTAGCCCGGCGTTGGTAAACACATGCACTACTGGCAAGGTCTAACAAGAGCACAGCTCAAGTCTGATGGTCCTTTTCAAAAACAGCTGACTGAAATGCCTATAGGAACGTAAAACTTGTACCCGATTTTGAGCAAAACTACTCAAAGTGTAGTCATTTTACTTGAAAAAATCACCTAGTTGGGACCATCATTATCATCGTAGATAGCAACACACCAGTGATTCTTACTGGAGTCTAACCGCCACACAACCGTGAATAAAAAAGCACACCTGTACAGTAAGAGAGAGGAAAAAAGAAAGGGAGGGGAGTGGACATAAATACTAAAAATAACTTCCTCTATGTTCAAACATTCCATATCAAGGTGCCTACACATTGAAAACAAACAAACGAGTTAAAACCGAACGTAAGGCGTCATCAAAAAAGACAATTTGTTTACGGCTTTCACTGCCCCGAATCATTAAATGCGTTCACGTCACAGACAACTCGATCAAACAACGACAACATTTACGCCACAAAGTTCGATTAGCCATCATTTCACCTGACTTCCCAAGCCATCGATTCTGTGACTCACGAGGACCCCCAACCAAGAAAACGAACCCAATCCACAGTGGCCAATCCCTTCGTGATCAACTTCATTTCTCTACACCAGGTCATCATCTGTTCACTTCGCACCTTACGCCAGTCGGCTGCAGCGTCAGCAACGAGTGCTCGGTGTGGCAGACGAATGACTGGCAGCTTTAGTACATGATTTAACCATCTAAATCTATGCAGATGTAAGGACTGAACACAAGAATACGTTTGACAATCAGTGCCAAACATCGGCATCCTAACCTCCTCGTTGCCTATTCGTTGTTGCTACCCGATACTCTCGTGGAGCGCAGCCAATCGTTGTGTGTGGCGCAGTGAATGCACATCTTGTTCTAAACCCGACTTGTTCTACAGATACGAGTGACCGAATGCTGAGGTCGATAGTCAACTATTTGAAGATGGTTCATGTCTTCTACTCTGATTGGCCAGGTTTCGCTGTCGTAAATCAATACAGCCCTCACGCGAACTTTAGGCATCAGAGACACCTCTCAGTCGCCAGAGGTGTCTCAGTTTAGCGTATACTGCCCCATCCTTGGAGATATACGCTTCTGTTTCATTCCATACACATATGCCGATTCTGTTGCAGCTTTTTTAGTACATAAATCGATCAACAACGTTCATAACTTCAGTATCTGAAATTAATTCTACGTAGCCACAGCAGCCTTGCCGAAGCAGTTTTCAATTTAAGGGGGCAAAGTGCATTCCGGTGTTAGTATTTCCGAATCGTAAACAGAACGGATATGAAAAAAGAACATATTGTGCGTTGTTCCGATGCTCGTTATTAAGTAATGTACTTATAGCATACAACGTTACCCATAATGGATTTTGGACATGTTTCTTCTCAGTGATAAAATAATCAATCAGTTGATGATAAACAATGCATTTAGCTGAGGATGATGAATGTAAATCATAACTAAATCGAGCTAAACTCAGAATTGCAGGTGAACCTAATTTGAATTCAATGGGTATTTTTCAACTATATGTGAGTCAGAGAGCCAGCATTGCACACAAGGAAGGTGGTTATCACTGAAAATTATAAGATAAACACATCACATAATTACCGTTGGTCAACACCGAGAGTGATACGCAGTTCGAAATGTGTTCGTTACGGTTGTATCAAACGTGGATATGAACCGTTCAGTGGACTTCACTTCGGTTCTCTTTGTTTGTAAATATGCAGCTAGCAAGTTAGAGTGCGACTAGTGTTCACTATTGCAACGGATCTGTTGAAATACGCAAAATGTCGAAATTATGGCAGGGATCAAAAAGAGTGAAGGAGTTGATGACAGTTCGTGTTTCATGTCTTTTTTCACAGGTAACCCACTACATGATGCACATGCCCATTGTTATGGGCGATTTATCTCTGTGTGCGCATCCATTCTTGCCGTTCTAATTTTCCCGTTAAGGTACTTCACACACACACACACACACACACACACACACACACACACATTTGGTTCAGACTACAATTGTGCATTTCCTGCATTCCGATTGCCAAGGCTTATTAGTAATTTCCGTCCATGTACCTTTAATTTATCTTGGATCATACTAATAGTCAGTGCTATACAGTAGTTTACACAATGTTCTTCTGAATGTTCGCTGTGAAGCACAAAACACGGTTGTTGTAGGTAGGTAGGCGAAATGGGGATCACGGGTTCGTTCCATATCCCAATTCTATGTGAACCGTTTTCGTTCGGCATATTAGACAAAGGGCTACTTCATTTCAAGTTGAACATCACCCACAAATGATCTCAGCTTTCGCATTCCCATAGACTCTCCAGCAAGCCCCTTTCGAAAAGAAGCTACTTCAGTTTAGTTTTGTTGCATATTCATCAGACGTCTGTTGCTTAAATGCTATCCGCCTTGGGTATACGAAGGAAGGGTCGACAACCATTTGTTGCAGATCGACACTTCTTTCAATACAAGTACGTTCAGCCAATATGCTGAGTGAAACACTTGGTATTAGATGGCTCGTGAGGACTAGCTGGGTGTAGGTTTCCTGGAGTTTTTACTGCATATTGACTATTAGTATGCACTGTAAGCAAACTACTCCACTTTTGTCCGCATGCAGTTTTGAAAGGATCCAATTTGGAGCTATGACACTCATGGCTCGTTTGGTCTAAAATACAATGAATACTCCAGCCCAACTATACTTTCGTTAATCCTCATTTAACTCGATTTTTCTACACAAACTCGGTCTACTTATCATTGAACTGACCATATCATTGAATCAATCGATATGTTCTCTTAACTTATAATGACTGCAATCGTTCGTTAACTTTTCCACGAGTCTTATTAACGTTACTACTACTATTTGTGTGGTTCAAGCACAATTAGCTAGCTGGCTTCCACCTACTCATATGTGTGTGCCAAAAAAAGCTGAGAATTCGCCCCCAAGGGTTCATAAAACGTACTATGCACTTGACATGATAATCATGAGATTATGCTATAGTGTAATACTATTACAGTGGATAGTGTAGAATGGTCGCACATGATAAAAACGTTCTCTACGGATACTTTGAGAGTGACTATTCAGTATACCTTGCCGTTTATCAGAAAAAAGAACTTTGTACAGTTTCTCATTTAAACGATCTATGTAGAATGGCAGCATTGTATATATGCATGTTTAAGAGAGTTCTATTTGACAAGCCTTACTCCATTGGACAATAATTAACGGGTAGCTTCTAGATCTGCTTATATCCCGCAAGTGCGCACGTAATATTGATGCCATCACTGAAAGAATCGTTTATCCAACTTTAACTCACCGTCATACAACACATGTAATTTTCAATTTAATGTCCTTGTTACCAGCAATCAAATACCTACAGCTGTTAGATTAAATACCCTCTCTAGCAGAAATATGCCCGTATGTGACTTCTACATAAACTCATCTCCGACTGCTGTCCTAATAGGCGCGATGGCTTGGACGTGATATTTCGAGAACACGTGGCCTAGAAAGCGTCAAACCATTTTATGATATGAGTCGATGCACTGTCTAACAATACAGAACCAGTTAATGAGAATTACGTGGTGTTTCAAGCGTAAGTATGGGGTACAACAGTCGAATAGGGAGTTGGACCCAATGGTGTGTGTGTGTGTGCACTATTCTCTTCATCTTAACTTGAGACCTGTCAAAACGGTAGCGAGTGGTTCAGGTGGGTGAGATGGTTGGATAAACCTGAGGATGCGGGTGATTTGCTGAAATAGCAATCGTAAATATAACTGAGTTAGAACTCCCATCCGAAACAGATTGTCTGCCATTAAGTGAGCATGCACTTCAAAACGAACATGAGAAGATGAATGGATGGGAGTGATGATATTTTTCCCCACCCTAAACATTGGCGCGTTGATTGAAAAATTAGCTACTCGTTGTCACTGAACACCCTCACCCTTACCATTCTGTATAGGTGCTATTCTATGCCAACTGGAGACCCGCCTGTTAGAGCGGGGTGAGATTAAGTGAGGTATGGAATTTACTGACATTGCTGGGTCGCGGCAGTGCAGACCGCCTCGGACGATACATCGCAGTGAACTTAATAGGATTGACCCACAATGGGATCGACAGGCGTTTTTAGGCAAAGTAGACTCAGGGAATCAGACATTGAATACAAGCTTTACTGGACCGGCTGTCCAGGTAATGATTCTCAGTAATACACAGCATACTGTATAGTTGCTGACCGAATTAGTTTGCTGATAAGTGGCGGGTCGAAAAGTTTCGTCGTGTCCATGACTCAGTAGGGGGTAGATGGGTTACGTTTTTCCGTGATCATGGTGCCGTACAGTACAACACAGAATGTTCGAATTTCCAGCACCATTTGATCGACTTTGAGGATGATCGTATAGCTTTACGGTTAGTTTAGGCACGTGAGTCGGCCACGGGATTACAACGAAGTCAGGTATTCTTGGAGCAGTTATTGGGGTGACGACCATCAAACTGCAAGTCATTCACGTTCTTGACAGTCACAAACGTCCACGTTCTTCTATGTTAAATTTGACCTCCTCATCCACTGAAGAGATTGTCATTATATTGTAGCAAAAAGTCGTTCAAGGAAGCACAATCTTTGTAGTGCAACTTGCCACGCGCGCACTTGCTTTTATGAACCGTAATTCCGGTCCACAACATACCGGCGTTTTCCATTCACCTCGTGTGCATCTGAGCCAGGTTTTTGTGTGTGCGTGGCTGACGCTTTCTGTTGTAGTTTTTTGCTTTCCAATCCTCGTCCATTGGTCCGATTTCGTTGTGCAATGGCTCATCCGGTCGCCTGTGTTGTCCACAGTCCACCAGCTGTGGACTCCGGCCATATCTCACCGCCGCGACAAGATATTCCATCAAGTGCTAAAATAACCGCATCTCCGATTTCGTCATCCATTACACATAGGCCCGCCAGGAATAGTCTTCGGTAAGTAAGATCGATCCACGAGAATTCTGGAATACTGTACAGTCATAAGGAAGACGTTAGTAAGATTGAATGCTGAGCAGGTGGACGAACATCACTTGGACCATTGTGGCTAACTTGTTAATGGTGACAGCAAAGTTTTGTCAAATGGTACGCACATAATACCAGAGGTGAGAAGAGCTGCCGCTTGATAATGGGTTTGCGTTGGTTTGAGAGAACTTTCTATAAGGCCTGTTGAGGTATGATAATTCATCAATTTCACCTCCGTTAGAAACAGATAACAGTCGTGTAGGTTTCCAAAGATATCACAATCGTTCAGGTATTTGGGAGTAAATGGAACGAGTATTGTACAAACACCTACCTGGACGTCTGTTTGCTAAGCTGCACTAAAAAGGTTCTGATCAGTATCTTGCTTAGTTAAACTTACACCAACTTATTGGAAATCGATGTGTCTGAATAGCAAGATGGATTCAGAGCTATAATGTTTAATATACAGTAGACCTCGGTAAAATCGAGGACGTAACCATCCATTGTGTACTCACGTCGCAGATGTTGCTAAAACGACAGATTCCGCGCGGCATCAGACACCATCGAATGTCGTAGGAAAGTTTGACGGTTCGGACAGTTTATTAATTTGAGCAAATATTCTCATGTGTTTACGATGACTTTCGTTGTTTTTAGATCAAGTCCATACTGTGACCGGGAGCTGAACTGCGGTTACGCTTCCACGAGGCAGCCATGTTGGTGCACTGGACAACAAAGCCATTTTATGAGGGCTTGGGTCGACGTTTAAACCCCCATGACAACAGGAATATACAATGTTGACGAGTCCCAACAAGAGCGATTCTCAATCTAGTACACCCTTTCAAAAGAGATCCGCTAGGAGACTCTCTGAGGATGAAAGCCGCGACCAGTTGTGAATAATACTCAAGTTATATCAAACAAACTTCCGGTTGTTACCCAAAGCAAGTTTCCTCCGACTTTCGAGTGCACGAACCATGTGCGTGTACTGATGGTGTTATTATAACCTAGACATTGTTTGTGACTAACAAGCTGAAATGGGGAATCCCATTTTTAATTAACTTAAGGCAGATGATGAATGTTTAGGTCTGGTGAATGTACATACAAATTCAACTATGAGACCGATGTTGTTCGGGAGCCTACTTGCCCTGGTAAAACTGACCAGGTCATCTGGATCATTCCAATTTCGAACTGCTGCATTGTGATCGTAGTCAGTGTTGCTGGTCACGTCCTGTTGCGCTTTCTAACTAAGCAGAGACTGAATCTTAATGCTCTGTGTATGTTTGCCTGTCTTATTGACCTAGAGAACTAAAGTGGACGTTGTTGATACGTGCTTGAGAGGTCTGTTCATGAAATTTCGATCCCCAATAGATAGAGGTTTAACAGGCCCTCGTTTCCCGACCCAACGTGTTGGGAGTTATATGATGTAGACGATGCGCTGTTCCTACAAAACTCGACTCATGGTAGTCTATTTTAATCCACCCATGGCATCTCGTGTTTTATTATCCAATATGAGGACCCTGATCGTTTTCTTATTCATGCTTCGGCGTTCTGGAACTACTTACAGATGACTAAAACCGTCATGCTTAATGCCGTTGTTTTACTACGTACCGTGGTGAGTCTGTCGTACATTTACACTGATCGTGTTCGTAGCTG
Source organism: Paragonimus heterotremus (assembly GCA_013368495.1). NCBI lineage: Eukaryota > Metazoa > Platyhelminthes > Trematoda > Plagiorchiida > Troglotrematidae > Paragonimus > Paragonimus heterotremus. The sequence goes on from LUCH01001015.1 coordinate 86,670, forward strand.
ACTGGAGTTTTAGCAAATGTCTGATGGTTCTTAACTGTTTGACGCTACCGCTCTTATTCATTTCTCTCTCACAAATCCAGCCATTCAGAGTTTTTAACGTGTTATGTTGTGTTACAATGTGATCTGATTGCCAAGATGTGTACCTCTGAAAGCACTTGAAAGTTCTACTATTGCACATACCGTGCTAGTATCTCTACATTGTTATACTGTTTTAAAACAGTTACACACGATAGACCGACAGGTTTCGGTTAGGAAGTAAAACAGCAATCGATAATCGACTCAAGTGTACAAGATTGAGTGAAGTTCATAGAATTCTGAGTATCAGTCAGAGTAGCTGTAGGGCTGGACAAGACTGGTGGAGTAACCTCATGTTCTTGCAGGTTAGCCATACTAATTTAACACTACTCTACAATGGTTGGCTAGTGAACCCATGTGAGAGTTATGTATTTATCATGTCGTCATGTGTTCTTATATACAGTATAGCTTAAACTGAAATTGCTGTAATGACGAACAGGTCGAAGTCTTGATGACCTAGTCGCCGGTCAACAAGTTGTTGTCCTTATTTATATACTTTATACTCCAACAGTCTCTTGTTTTTCGGTCTTGTTTACATTGAAGTTTAGTGGTGAACGTGCAGCGACGATACGTCTGAGGATTGGAATCCTGTTTGTTGTATAAATCTCCCGGATAACTTAAGATACAAACCAACCTCAAAGCAAAACTGTTCTAGTAACAATTTATGTGTGGCATTAAAATATATCGATTATCCATTCTAATTATATTTTCTGATTCACTGTGAGCTTCCGGTTGGACAGTGCTTATGATGAACCTATGCTACTACTTGCTTAAGGGACTGTCTCAGGATTTCACTGTGAAGCGTGCATCTGTATTTTTCTTGATAGACATTACAGGTTGGTTGTCATTTCCTGGAGCTGGCAACGGATTGGTTAACCTTTGGTGTTCAGCACGGGATCACTTACTCTTAACGAAATCTATAAGTTCAGGTATCCCAGGACTGTTTTTATTGGACTTTTGTTAAGACAATCCCAAGTTTGGAAACTGAAGCGTTCATGAGTCTATCGCGTGATGATAACCATTATTGTTTTAGATAAACAGAATACAAAAATTGACCGAATAAAACACTTGCCCAAAAGATAGTCAGTACCACTCAATTTGGGCAACAGAAAATTTCAGTTCGATCCATTTGTCCCATCATCATTGTCACATCAACTCTTAAGTGACCGTTGTCTTATGTTTCGGTGACTAGGGCGAAAGTGTGCGTTCGAACACCGGAACTCCAGGTTACCTGTAAAAACACAATTCTAAGCACGGTAAAACCTGTTCCTAATTGATTCATGTTGTTTCTCAATCATGTCCTGTGTCCTACTGAATTCTATTGTGTTTTAATCAGAATAGGTAACGTTGATCTGTTTCAGCAAAATACATTTGTTTTTCACTTAAGTGAGGTCACCTTAAGGTTTTGCTGAGGTGAAACGATCATTGAGGAGAAACCAGTCGACTATTTCCTACCTCCACTTTAAAATTGCTACGTATTCACAGTATACGGACGAATCAACTACGCAAAGTGGAATATTGTTTTTGTTGTTGCCTGCTTAACTTCGTAAACGATTACTCACCTATCGTTCACTCCTGTACACACCCATCCGCTCGTGTAGAACCAATAGGGTCAGTCGGGCTTATCGATCACGTTAGATGTCCTGGATTAGCGTAAACAACTTAATCAGTTGGCTTGACTTGGCTGGAAATTCGGATTGTCGGACAGTTACCTTGACCTATTCCTGGATCAATCAACAAAATGTGGCATGCCGGTGGACTTCGCGGCCTGGTTATCAGTTGACCATTCGCCTAGCCGGCCGACCGACAAATTTACACTTCAACTAACCAATCGGATGCACCCTGCCGAACAAGCGTAGATTCAGTGTGAAAGTACGACACTGATTGGTCCAAATGACGGTTCGCGAAATGCACTAGGCTTAAACGATCACGCGTTCTGTTTTGTCGGATCTCGTTTTGTACTGGAAAAGAGATGAAGTAGGCTGTATAAGATTAAGCAAAAATGGTGTCTCAAATGAAGGTCAAGGTCGAGTAATTCCTGTATTCGTTCATTCCCACGGGATGTTTTTAAACTCTGACTCGATTGGTTAGGATATGGATTTTCACGTATACGATTCATTCCAGAATATTTTAGGAGGATATTTTGGCCACTAATTCGTTTTGTGGAGTAGAGCCTGTGTCTATTTCCCAAAACGCCTGCATGAGATAATCGACTTCCGTGAACATAAGTGAGTTATATCCGAACAATCTGCCACGAAACGAAGACTGTCTCATGATTGGAGCGTGGGAGCGATTATGATATGTAGCAAGGTGGTAACAAAGAACGCATATTTATGGACCAGGTAATATCATCTCAATCACACTCAGCGCATGAAACAGTCAAACGTGTTAATTGTATCACAACTTGTGAATCTCCGATGACTGAACATGTTGTTGTGAGGTCCAGAAAGAAATCAGACCCATCTGACAAGGAATTCAGGATGAACCACTGTAAAACACTGCTGGTGGTAGGACATCATAACGTTTCCGGGTTAACATGTCTCGTTGTCATCATCGGGTGTCCAATGTCAATTTAGGATATCCCGAGGGAACTCTATCAATTTCAGTGGTGAACGAGATCGCACACCTGATGTGCACATAATTAAGCTGATGAACACAATGATTGGTTGGCTCGTATGGAACGAGTAGACACAGATCTGTCGGATGTAGAGATAAGTTGGAGCCAGTTTGCCCATACCCGATTGTTAGACTGTCGGGGATGCAGACTAACGGCGCGCCGTACCTATATGAGATGTTTTGGACGTAAGTGGTGAATACTGAGCGCGTGGTTGTGCGTACACGTTCAGGCAAGGTAAACAGTCTCATGTGAGTGACGTAGAGATCTGTCGGTTAATGTACTGACGGAACAGTATGACTGATAACAGAATATTCGCGCTGAACCGCATCCTAGTGGTATCGCTACTCGATGCGACGATGTACACTGGAAGTGACTGGCTAAATATGAAACTGTGTCAAATCGATTGCTTGTAGTGAATTAACGAAATAAACCAAAAAAACAACAGAAACCAGCCACTAGATACACATAGTGCATTCGTTCTCTTTCACCAATATTTTTCGAGAGGTACTTCCTAAATAATGTAACCAATCACCAGTTGTAATAGTTTCGGATTCCCATGCATTGTTCCCTAGGCTCTTTAAGGGTTTTTGTGAGTCATGCTATGCGTCCGACACATGAACATAGTATAACCGTTCCCACCGACATTCACAGGAGCGCACGGTTCTTTGGTCTTCCTTCCGTACACACCTGTGAAAGTAGGCTCGAACCATTAACAACTCAACATATTACGTGATAATTCATTTAGTATGGATGCAGAATCTCGTTTTTGTTTGCCTTGCGGTATCGCTGATATTGTCTGTGCTCAGTGGTGAATGATGACCATTTAGTTATCAAGGTATAACTTCCAATCCGATCTTCACTAGTTTGATCCGCCCTTCGCTAAGTGTGAATTAACTCAGTATTGATATATGAGGAAGAAAACTTGGATCATTCCAGAGCATTGCGTACGGTAATTGTGTATACGGTTCAGATCTTCCCTGACTGTCAAGCCTTCAATCGACGGAGCCTGATGTTACTAGTTTCAAATTCTCCCCCACCGTTATCTATTGTTTGAAGAGTAATACCAACCACACAGTAGATACTCATCCTCATTTTACGGTCTATTCATTGGTATGTATTGTTTTGTATTGGTATACTCAGAAACTACATATGTAGTCCGTTTGACATGTAGTGTGACACGCACATCGAAAGAACACCAGCCTGTCATGAATTACAGATCAGCAACATGTGGTACTAATCGTTGTTCAGTAGATTGGTTGAACCTTTGCTGGAGACTGTATAGACCGTTGACTGGCGAGCCACTTCATCTCCGTTTTCACTTTATACATGGCATTTCTTCAGATGCATCTTTTTCTGTTCGAACTGAATCCTACAGCTGTACTTGACAGGTTTATTTAACCTTTCGGACGACGACGTAGACGACGACCGAAACCTAGGCCAGTATGCGATGAAAGCTTACGTATTTCTAAATAGACGATAGACGGTGTGCACACCGAGTCGTACTAACACAACTACGCGCCCAGTATTCACCACTTACGTCCAAAACATCTCATATAGGTACGGCGCGGTGTTAGTCTACATTCCCGACAGTCTAACAATCGGGTATAGGCAAGCTGGCTCCAACTTATCTCTACACTCGACAGATCTGTGTCTACTCGTTCCATACGAGCCAACCAATCATTGTGTTCATCAGCTTAATTATGTGCACATCAGGTGTGCGATCTCGTTCACCACTGAAATTGATAGAGTTCCCTCGGGATATCTTAACTTGACATTGGGACGCTCGATGACGACAACGAGGCATCTTAAACTGAGAAAGTTATGATCCGGTAACCATCCGTTCGTTTTGATATTGAGCTTACGTCCAATTAACTAATCTCGCAGACGCCTAAACGGCGGTGAGCTGACGCCGGACGTTCGAAGTAACAGTAGCAAGATTTACTTAACGGCCTTTTTAAAGGCTTCAGAAATTCAAAACTAGACAACAGCATTGGAACCTCTTTCGTCAGCGACCTTCATTTAAAACTCATGTGTAGTCTTCAAGTTTCTCACCGAAACCAAGCTGAACCTCAGCAATGGCTCTCATGTGCATCTGTCTTTTGTAATGTGGAGTTTCACTCGACTAAGGCTTTTTATGAGTCATGATGCTGAGTAGGGCCGCCCACATTCAACGTACGTAATTGATTATTCACAAGCGCACAGTTTATGGGCAAGACTAGGTGACGGTGTTCACAAGATTGACTGAGAAGGCACAAAGTGAAGGGTGAGAACACGAGACTACATACATCTAGGGTTGTTTCAGTCATTTTAAAAAACAAGCGCTTGCGACAAAGCGATGACACTTGAAGCAGTTTGGAATAGGTGTTGTCATACTGCATTTTTCACCTCCACTTTGGAGCGAACCCTTTCACGAGGCTCGTTCTGCCTACATAACCACATGCTAAATTGTAATCAAGCTCACATAGTCATTTTTGAAGAGCTAGATTCCAACGAGTGACAGTTTAGTGGGATAAAAAGAGGTATAGATGGTGAACCTCAAGTCCTCTAGCATGAAAAGCCACAAAGTCGTAACCTGTTGCGGGGTTGTTGTTACGGTCTACTATGCACGTGTACTTAACTATAGCAATGTCGTTTTCTTTTATTGGGTCAAATGACAACCAAGAATTTCTGAACAGCTTCGACTACTATTGCAGTTACTATGCGGTCTTTCTTCTAGCATTAGGTCAAATGAAGTTTTTCGTTCGCACTTTTGTTTGATCAAGAAGCAGATATAGACTGAACCTTTACTAGCCATAGTATCCAGTCTCTGTCACACTGTATGCTGATAATCGGTACACGGTGTTGCCTTTTTTTGATAAGTTTGTCACGTGATTCCCGATGTCTTATACACATTTCGTGGTTTCTTCTCACCACGACGTGTCTACTAACGTGTTTTTTTTTAAAATATCAACCATAATGAAGTAAAAATAAATCCCTTTGGATCTTAATGAAAACATACTCATGCAAACATCACTAGAGGGGGTGGGCCCTAACCTTCCTACTGGCTGTCATTTCGTTAAACCTTCATTAGTGGTTGGCCATCTCATTAATTCTTCAGTTCCATTCGGAATTTCTTTCTCACGTTGCGTATCATGGACGTTTATTACTCTGTATACTCAACCACTGAGAAATGATTGTTGAGATCACTCCGTGATTGATTAGTTAAGTGCGTAACCTTGTTGTTACATCGACCTCTATTTTGACCAACAATTTCATTGACCTTTCAACCCTGTTAGTTTGGATGTCACATCACTGCTGTTCTGTGTGATGATGTTAGATGGAAATTTTGGTGTGGAATTCCAGTTATTTCACGAACACCCTTTGCAATTTACACCGGATACATGGTATTTAAAAGAAACCACAATTGTTACAAAGCAAGTCATACTGTTGTATAACAGACAGTTTCGTTTGTGAGTAGTATACTACACACAAGCGACTTCAGGAACAAAAGGGCCAGCCCAAACGCCAGGAAGACGACGGACCAGAAGGGACTATTGGAATAGTGTGTACGTACAATGGGAGAAGTGCCACCAGGGTAAATGACAACGTACTGCTACTCAGTGTATGTAAATGCATGTCAGCCGTGTAAATGAGTGTATGTGGTCCCATGTTTAAGATATCATTTACGGGAGTGCGTGCATTAAACGAATATGCAGGCCGAGCGTTTTCTTCGATCACAACAATACGTCGTGACATAATCACTGGCTTTGTTTAACTTGACGTTATAGTCCGGACTCGAATGCCACCACATAATACGACTTAGGAAAAAACACGAAGAGATTGACTTGTTGTAAAGTCTTTTCACTTCCCGGAGTCGTCAATAATTTGGCTCCTGATTTTAGCCGAAAAGTGGTCTCCAGTATGACCGAACCATCGGCCAGTGTTCACAAACCCGTAAGACATTGTGCTACATTCACAATATAGCAGTTAAATACTTCTCAGCTGATCAAAGTCTGTGGCTTCAGTTATACATTTTAACTTGCTTGTTTTTTATGCATACTTCCAAATTTATATTTATCATGAGTTCCTACATGAAATTTGCACAACTCCATTCCGTCACACAGCTCATTGCACACAGCGACTGGTGGTAAATTCTGAACGATTTCCATTCACTACGTTAACTTTCTGGGATCGTTATGTTTGCATATTTTAAAGTTTGTTACAAATCACTTTTACGCTGTATAGAAACCTGAGGGTAAATGCATGTAGGCAAACGTATGTTTCTGATAAATCCCCTTGGGACAAGACGATTATACGGAAATGTTAAAACTAACTCACAACAGTGATACGATATATTATTGACAAGTTAGGTTTTTGGTTCATCAACTTGGTGATAGCTTGGTCGGTTCTCCCACTGATCGATTCTGGCAGATCGATCATCGACCCAGGTGAGCTGATTTCATGGTAGGGATAACGCCTGAAATTGGTGTTTTGAATAAAATACTGTTGAGACTACATGGTATGTAGTTGAGTCATCGGTGGAAAGTACAAATGTAGCCGAAAACCAAAATCCTAAACCTTGTGTCCTTACTTCAAGTCGTCTTCTCCGAATGTGAGCTTTGTGCCGATTTCTATCAGTCTCTTCATTCAGAGAAAGATCGAGGAAATGGAAAATCACATCTGTTTCCAGCACTGAACTGTACTTCATCCACATGGAACTCCATGATAATCAATTAAATCATCGACATTATACCAGCGGAAAAAATTGTTATCTACGGTTTCGCTAAACACTGTACAGAACAATTTATCTGCTGACTGCTTGATCGGCCAGTTACATCACGTCGTTCCAATGCGTGATCCTCGTAGACCGGCTGTCTATACGGACAAGTTGATACTAGTGTAGGAGCTAGTCCTGAACACTCAACTTTTGCTTATATCATATTGAGACTTAAAACATCAACTCGAGCTACACCCCCACCAACCAATATTGGGATCATCCGACTGTCCAGCGTGCAGTTAACTTAGCGGTAGGAATAACACAGGTCAATAAAATCCTAAAACCTAAGCCTTGTGTCCTAACTTCAATCCGCCCGCTTTCAGTACGGGTTTTGTGTAAACTTTCTGAACTACACATCTCGAGCTTACGACTCACGTCAAAGTCTTGTGACCTCACCTACCAACACTCCGTCCACGATTTGAGCCATACACTGTTCAATTCATAATTTACCAATCACTTAGTCAAAACGACGATGCACAAAATGAGTTAGCATTTTGATGAATATTTTACCAACAATGATCACTTTCACAAAACAATACGTTGTACATATGCATACTCAAAACTGAGTGAACATGGAAATGGGGCAGTGTATTCGAAATTGATGGTCTGAGACGATGATTTCATTAACCGGGTAAGTTTAGTGTTTGATCCTGTCGCCACGACATAGACTGAGCTACTAAGGGAGTAATGTTTGAAACTGTGGTTCAGTTCTGTACGTCAGATTTGGTGGTTGGTTTTCGGGTTTATGATCCATTAATTAGGTTAGTGAGAGGTAGTGGATTTTTGGTGCAGTTGGCGGAAATGTTCACATACACATGATGTTTGAGGTGACATGTGCTGTTGAAGTCACAATTGTACAGGATCGAATTGTTGTTCTACGGGCATTATGGTACTGATCTATTTGTTATCACCACTGATTCAGCTGTCAGAGTGACTGACGTCTTAACTGAGTTCACCTACCCACATGCGCTAATGGAGTTCAATTCAATTTTGTAATCAGTCAGCGGTTTACAATTCCAGTACCTTTCCCAAACTGAAACGGTTTAATGAAAGTTTGAAACAAGGTGATTATCACAGGACTATCTAGTCAGACAGGTACCGTCATGTTTACAGTTTTATTAGTGTGAATTACAATAAACGGAACGTGGTCAACCATTAAATGGACAGAGTTGGAAGAATCTGCTCGGCGGAGGATTTAGATCACGAATCAATGTTTTGAAGCATGCACCTTATACCTGACTGATTTTTCAGACAAATTTGTGACTCAACAAATGAGAAGGGTTCAATTACTAGAAAAAGCCGCATGGTTTGTGAAAACGGCTATTGTCATAAGATTGCTATCCAAAGATGATACTTCTCATTTTAACCACGTTGGTGACTGTTTGAGACATGGGAAATGTATATGTTATTTTTAACTGGAATTCTTTGGTAAATATTATCACTAAGATTTCTTGACTAAATTCACACTAGTTCACAAGATTGTAGTAGCTTGATGAGTGAGAGGGGATGTTAATGCATCGCTTGGGTTAATTTGCGACTTTGTTATGAACTCTATGGGAGCATCCTTCATCCGTTTGTATTGTGAGTTCGTGTTTGCGTCATTCCAATATTCCTGTATAGTGTTTTGGTTATCAAACTGGCCAGTCTCACGACTGCGCATAGCCGTGAATCCTAACAGATTCTATATCAGTTCTCCTACAAAACGGCATCCTAAAGACAGCCTTAGACATCATCATCTTCGTTATTATCAATATCGTGTTGAAACTGAAGTAGACCACCGGCTTCACAGAAGAACACAGTACTTCTTGGACGAACACGAGAAACTTGTTGCACAACGGTAGCCAATAAACACGTAAGGTTCAACGATGATTCTTCCCACTACCAGGCAAACCGATTGTAGGATGAATTTGGATAGTGTCTCGCTAACGAAAGTTCCTTATTTTGTCAAAGAAGATCATCTGTTTGTATCCTTTCAGGTAAAATCCTGTCAAGCAGATGAAGAGGGTTACATATGTAGGGTTGTGCTTTATATAACAGACTTCCAATGAACGCTTAGTTAATGGGACACTATCACGTGATTGCACAATAGAATTATCTTTATAACTGTAACATTATTGTCTTTCACATATGAAGAATAAAAGGACAAGAAGCATCTTGATCGTCCAGGGGTCGACTGTGACAGCAAGAGTATTATTCATTACAATGGAATAACCCACAACACTTCTCATAAGCTAACACAGCACTAGTAGGAAGTAAGCGTCAATTTCCTATTTATTAAGAACCGGGGTTAGGTTAGCGTCTCAGTGTAAATTTGGTCAGGCTTCGAAATCATTGACTGAGAGGTAGGATCTTCAAACAACGTTCTATATGCTGTTGTCTCATGGGTTAGGCTTTTGAGCTAGAGACTTCCGAGAGCATCACTCAAGCTAACTTCACTTCGCTTCATAAACGATAACGAATTATTGGAAGTCGTCGTTGTTCTGATGGAGCATTCTACTCCCTACTGACCTTTTCTCTGTTAACTCACCTTCAAATTTCATTCTAAGGAGTTAAGATAACAGGTAAATCGTAATAGTTTTGATGTCCACACGTGCTGATAAATAGGCTACCGAACTGTTCTATGGATTATTCTCTCTACTATGGAAGTGGGTGAGTGGTTTCTCTCTAGACAGTTTCTTTACGATCCTAATGTTTTTTCACTCCTCAACATTCTCCCTTGGACAACGTTATGGACTATTGGCCTTTTTCATGATCACTGTTGATGACGAAATCGAACTTTCCTGTCGCGTTGTAGTTCAGAACGTGTTGTACGAAACGTTTATCAAATAACACTACCAGTCAAGCGGTGCAAGTCATAGGAGTGAATGAGCCAGACGAACACTGAACAGAAATCTCAACAACTGAGAGTTAGGTATGAAGAGGTTGACCCTAAAGAAGCATCACAGATCCCGTAGAAGTGGAATTCCGGTGAGTTGACATAACTTATGTACAGATATCAACAGTGATCTACGTGTACTGTAACATAAACATAAGAAGAATGTGCATATGGACCGTGAGGATCAACTTTCTTCAACTGTTATAGAGTCTTCTGACTGACTGAAATTAAGCAGCCGTTTGTTGACTGTCCACGAATGAGCAAGCAGTGAAGGAATGTGTAACCGCTAGAAAAATAACTCACAAGCTTACTGAAAACTGGTGACCACTCTGCAATGAACAACCATTCTGACTGTTGCTCATGAACCGTGAGTTTGGTCTTTTGTATGAGCAATTGCAATGACTAGACTAAACAGAGGTAGAATAAGATGGTCAATGAGGTAAACTGTTTATCGTAAGCTTGAGGTTTAATAGGCAAAATTGATGAGGAATGTACTGTAACAGAGAATATCCAGGTGCTGATTCCCATGGGTACTAGTGCATTGAAGTTGAGCGATCGTATTATACTACTCATACCGCGGCTATTCAGTAGCAGGTGCAGGGCATATATTTTGACAACGTACAAGCCACAAGAAGACTGCAAGAAGGATCATCAAAGTGCAGCATCACCCGTAACGGTCCCTGCTACTTAATGGAACTGAGCACTGACATCTGTGGTAGCCGAGACTATCTAGGGCTGAATACTGCGTGCAAATGAGTGTTTTTGTGTCAGGTTTGGTTTACATGCTTAACCTGTGTATTGCTTTGCCGAATAAATAACCATTGTGCCATCCGCGTTCTCGGGTCCCAGCACGAGGTACACTGGCTAACCACAGGCTGTTAGCGAGACCCTGTGTGTGAAAGACGATTCAAGAATTTACATCTTGTTGCGGAGACTTGCCAGGATGGGATGGGCGGTTTGGGGAACAGTTCAACTGACCTGTGTCGGTTCAATAATCTTAGGACGAGTGAGTTAATGTGGTTAACTGCAATATTACCGGCGGTTTCGCGCCGGATACCAATATTGATTCGTAGCTTACATTCTGTAACCGTAATGGGTCTTCTTTGTGCAACTGTTTATACATACAAGAGATTCTTTTCTGACATGTTCACCTTCCATCGTACTGTATATGAGACTCAATAAGAACCCGTTGATTGAGGCATATCCACATTCATTTCGGTGTCATTTCGGTGTTGGAACATCACGTGACAACCCAAGAGGTGCACACGGGTTTCATAATGTGGCGGCTCATGAACGCATAGAGGATCGGGTGCGAAAATAACTGATAGGTTTCCGGCTTTGTCGCGAATAAATGGGTCATAGCTCCACCTTGAGACTGACAGTGATGTATCGAAACTTCTTTTACCAACCGATAGTTATGGTATTTTTGGACCCGATAAGTATCTTCGACTTGTTTGCTCTACAAGCTCTCCAGGGCCGTCTACATCGCAAAGAAGTTCTAGTGAATTATGTCAGTTTACTGAAGTTGTATGCTTAATTTGAGTACAGAGTGCATCTTTATTGGCAGGAATTTCGAGCGTTCTCCAATTCAACTGACATTCAGTAAAAGCATCTGATAACCCCCACTCCCTTCAACCGTGTGATAGACAATAGTCTGAAAGGGGGTACTTGGAGAATCCATTGATCTCGGAGTGGATCTTCTACCGGATTGCAAGCTGACCAACACTGAGTTTGCCGTCGACACTGCTTGACTCATTCGGTTTGCAGAGTGCATGCAGTTCACGCTAAACCGAGTAAATAACATGGCTGGTCTGTTATTTTTATGCACACACTTTGTACTTTCGAAGTGGAAAATGTTGTTACAAGAATGAGTTAGCCCAAACCCTATCTTCGTTGTTACAGACAGGTCGCTGAAAATCGTCGATCGTTTTCATCTATGTGGGTGATGTTGTCTCATCAACTTGACGAGGTGTCCATGAGAATAACGAAAGCACGTGACACATTCCCTGATCTTCCGCATTTGGGTGTCGCAAAGAAATCCAGTAAAAAGGAGTGGTATAATTCTTGTGTGCGTTTAGTATCACAGTACAGGTGAAATTCGTGACTCACTAAAGCTAAAGTTGAATGTGGATTCATGGTGCTAAACCACAACTAGTCTTCTCGTTTAGTTTGTCACGTGTACGAATCGTGTAAGCGACCAGACATCTCGTCGGCGGGTATTTTGGTGATCCTGGAGGTCGCAAATGAAAACATAGGTTATCAGATATATTGTCTATATCACATAGATCACGTGCTCCATTTGCCAGAAGACCATCTGACTCACTGCGCTCTGGTCCATGTGGTTGTTAACGGCTGAAAGTAAACAAAACAACCAAGGGATGACGTAGTCATCGGTTATGGTTATTTTGATATCCTAGCCAAGAAAGACTGTTAGATTCCACCTGACAGGTTGGGGAATATGCAGTGTTCCGCATCGTCGGTTGTAAACACTCTCGGGCATGACAGTGTGCTGTGAATTCGTTGTCTGTCCGTTTCTCTCTCCAGTATTTTCCACTGCTTCACTTGCCTATTCATTTACTTAATGCATTTTCAGTTCCTAATTATCTTGACATTTCCTGGACCAGTGTCACCTACTATAATCGTGACAGTCTGAGGATGGCTTAGTATTGAATACGAATTCTCTAGTGCAGTCAGTTTACAGTCTTTGGCTAAATATTTTAGTGTCCGTCCGTCGCTTACACCAACACTCAAACTTCACCAAAGCAACAAGCTTGGGAAAATTTTTTCGTCAAATGTTTCGGGGTGCTGTGGGAAACTCCTGAACGGATTACAGAATTGTCTCAGATGTAACTGGAGAAACCCATGTATACAGATATTGTGGTCGTTCACTCGATAGAGACGCTCATTCAGTAAGGAACCTGGATCGAACGTTGCTGGATTTCTAGCAAACAGAGACTGAGAAAACCAACTGGCTACTTCGAAATCGATGTGGAGTGTTTAGTAAATGCATACTTGAGTTGAATTACAAGACATGGTACTCTCGGTTAAGAGACCGTTCAGCGGCTTCTCTATATTACTTTCGAATTGCACCATGAAGCACAGCAGCCACTCCGAATGTCTTGGTTTTGGTTTCGATTGCCGGTGTTTCTCGATGTGAGTGCTATTTACAGGTGTACGGGAAAACTTTCGGCTATTTCACAAGCAAATGTTAGAGGAATGTTCCATGTGGAGTAACCTAGAGTAAATATCGTTGTCATGTTTGACAATGAGCCTGTGCATTAAATACACGCAAGATAGTTCGTTATGCGATGAACACAATATTCAACCGCTCCCGTTTTACTTTTTTTTAGTCCAATGGAGAGAAAACGTCTAACAAACTCATACAGGGTAGTGGTTAAAACGCTTATTTATACATTAACAGGTTATCAAGGCTATGTTAGTGGACTATTCCTTTCCGACTGTTCAAGTTCCACTTGGTTGTACTATCAAGTAACACAGTTTGAACTTGTTGTCATTCTACTGTGAAATCGCATCCCAACAGGTCGCTTATGTCGTTTATGATTGACAATCCTTCTGTTTTGTAAGAAAAACTTTGCATTATCAGGTCTCATTCATTATGCAATATTCATTTTAAAAAAACAATCTTGTTTACACCGTTACTTTAACTGTTATCGGTAGATTGTAAAGTGTACAGTAGATAATGTAAACGGTGGACGGTAAGGCAAACAATAAAGAGTAAGGCTGAAAATTAGAGAGTAAAGTTTGGAAAAGAGAGATGCCATTGTTGTGAGCCAAAAACGACGATGGCGCAAGGATTGTTCATTAAAAAAAACCAATACATGGGTTATGCGCTTCAACATGGCAACAAACAAAAACACTCATCTGCGTACGACACTGGTCATAGAACGTTACGGTTACCACGGACGCCAATGTTCAGCTCCTTGAAGTACCGAGAATCATTTCATGCCACGCTGCACTCCAATGCTTCTTGTATTTTTCTCACGGCTACGTCAATGTCAAAATCCATACTACTGCTTCACTAGTGACCAGTGGTGGTGTGAGTAGCATGGTGCGACCGTCCGTCCTCACTGCATTAGTCTTACAAAAAAGATGCCGAGCTTACAGTTTGAAGGGGAGATCTGAACCTAGGACAGATGGCTCAACATTTAGGATGTGATGCTTAATCGGGAGCGAAGGACGCTTAATCGATTAGTAATTCCGTTAAGTAGACAAGGAAGAGCGTGTATGTTTCTATCGATCGTCAGCATATTCTAGTCAATTAAGTAATAGCGCATATGTCACATTGACATCTGTCACTGCCAATGTTCAACGTAATTTACACTTTGGGGATGAGGGATATGGAATGATATTGACATTATTTTCACCACAAAAGTGTCCAGCCAATTTAATTTACATGTAGGCTAGTTACAAGTTTTTTTTATATAAAGAGATGGGCTTATTTGTTGAAAGACGAAACTGCTAGAGTCACACAGGTCGCATTGCTTACCAGCAGTTACTCTACGAGTTCTATCAACAAACAAGACAATGTAAAATGACAATCGCTGTAAATTTAATCGCTTTTCTCCAGTTGCTTTCTGGAAGTTACAATGTCGGTGATCAGTATCCCCTACGTTTAACTGGAATAGTCTAGCTCAATTTTTGAATATCGATTCGAACATTTAAGTTACCAATCCATCAGCAGTTTATCATCAACCATTTGCAATTCAAGTGAACCGAGGCTGAGTTGTTAAGTCTCTTCTTTCCTACACGGTTTGTAATTGGCGAGATCTCTTGAAGCCAACTGATTGGTTATGAATACATGAATTTTACGATTCTTACAGGTAGAGAATTTTGAGATTTGACGTAAGCACACGATGTTGTCCTAAAGTATGCCAATTCATTGGCAACTTTCAGTAACCTCAACAATATGAGGGGTTTTTTCTGGAAAGAGCCCCGCTGGATAGTCTATGAAAATCCGACCGTTGCGACCACTCGTGGGTACCATCCAATCTATATGAAAACGAAAATTTCCCAATCAGAATTAACCTTTCTAATCATCAGTTTAGTATGGTCTTGTCGTTGCTGTCGTCGTCACAATTCTAGAAACGATCCACTCCTCTCTGATTCATTGTAGTGAACAGTAGATGACATGGAAATTTCGGTTCTCTTAAAAGTTGTCAGCCCAAGTGGAACGACCAATGACATCACAGTTCGTGTAGATTAAAAACAGTTGATATCTGCCAAATGTCACCTCTCCTATTGCAACATCATCTCCGTTTTTTGTTGGTGAACAGAGTACATCATTTGGATCGCGGTCACCACTGTAGAAAGCGATCGGAAAACCTCGTTTGCGATTGAAAGATCCACTGTCGTGATTTTGGGGTCGGCAGACTATGGATTAAATATCACTGTATTGTTTTCACAGAACTCATTAGTTCGGACACATTTAATGTATTTTGAAACTGACGAGAGAGAACGAAGCGAATGACTGTCTTCCGTACCTTCCGTACCTGGACATTCTAGTCACTCGAAGACCAGAGGGTACGGTAGAGAGATCCGTCTGTAGAAAACCTACCTGGACTGGAAAGTACATGCATTTTGAAGGGTTCTGTCCGGTGCAGCATAAGAGAAGTCTAATCAGGACGCTTTTCCATAGAGCACAGCGGATTTGCACTGAAGACAACCTACAGCTAGAGTTAGACTTACTGACAGACACTCTGCAGGTCAATGGGTACCCCATGCGATTCATTGAAAAGTACAGCAAAGCCGTCATTCCAACTGTGGAAGTGACGACGGTACCGAAGGGGACAGTGTATTTGGAGCTCGCGTTCCTAGGGGACAGCTGATCAACAATGACGAGTAAGCGTCTAATAGCGGCTGTAGCCAGGACTTATAACGCTGCATAGTTGTGTGTAATACAACGAACGAGAACTCTATCAGTCGCCCCAGTTACGAACAAACAGTGTACGGCTGTCACATCTCACTGTTTATACAAATACTCGTGTAGCTGCAGTATGAGCTACATAGGGAGGACAAACCGACAACTAGCTGCTAGTATCAAGAAACATGTACCCAAATGGCTGCAGACGCAGTTGGAAACGCCAGGAGCCTGGATAGATGCCGATGGACGGCACCCCGCATCTTCCGTTCCAAGGCACATAATACAAACAGGACACAGTCAAAGTTTCTGACGCATTCTCGGTGATCGTTCGGAGCAACCGGAAACGCATACTCCAGTTTGCTGAGGCTTTGGCTATTGAACGTAACAGCCCCACCCTTGTGTGTTCAAAAATAATTTGTGTTTACACTGCGGCTACCGTGGTAATCAGCATTCCCACAATTTTGATTTTTTTCATTTTTGGTGTCTGTCTGTTTAATCCCTTAAGCCACGACTTCCGCCCTGTGGAATTTCGACTCGTTTGAAATTAGTTACACGTCCATATGTGATCAGAATGTACGAAATGTTACTCCAGAGAACATCACATGAATTGCGTCTTCTCGTTGTTTTATTCAACATTAAACGTAGGCCAACCCATCGTTTAAAGTGTCACACTCTATTTGCTTGCGTTGCAAACTTTTGAGAATGACAAACCGATAGCTGGTGTATGACCTGGAATGTAGGAAGTACGGTTTTAACTTCACAGTCTGCTTTGACTAGGGGTTCCTACTTTTTAGGTTGAACTCTAACAGAATAATGGTTAACTTTGGTTGACAAACCAGTAGAAAATGACAAAAATCCCAGTCATGTTAGGTTAGGCAACGGCTTAAGTATAACGGCATGTGAAGTTTCAGGAATAGCACATTCACACTCCTTAGTAAAATAAACAAACATGATAAGAGGCAACAACGAATGATTGTAAAACAACTAGCTGAGATCCACAACGTGTTTGTGTTTGAATGGTTATGTATGGTCAATAAACAAGCGAAACAGGGAATAGAGAATAAAGCATATGCTCCTGTGTGAGGAAATAAAGTTGTAAATGAGATTCCTATAGAAGACGTAAAAGTAGGTCAACACAGTGACTTGCACTTATTCACTCGTTCACCAGTTCTATGAGCATCGGTTGTGACGGAGAAACTTGTAAGTAACTGAGTTATAACTTGTATTCACCCTGTTAGTTTGGATGGACCCAGTCCGTCTTGGATTGCTAGTCTACATTGGCTACGGTCTCAATGGTTCGAAATCGTGTTTGCAACGCTTCTTAATGCACACCCTCAAACCGACACTCCACGACCGGCTTCGTCCTTGTTTGGACTTATCAGTTACGAGTCAATGTTCTTATTCACTGGGACACTAAACAGCTTCGTAGAGATAATCTTTTTGCAAGCATTAGAGTGCTGCCCATCAACAAAGTCGATGGTGTTCATGTCAGGGATGTCCCTATGCTTTGACAATTGCCCTAGTGACCAACTTATTGGTTCAAACTGATTGCGTAAGAAATCAGAGAAAATAATCTGGGGATAATGTAACTAATGAGTAAGTACATAAGCACACAGGAATTGGGGAAAAGACGAACGTGGGCCTAAACCGTAAAACATACTGGGTCTTCTGGTTCTCGTAGCGACTTCAGCTACTTGACGTAACCATAGCGCATTATGGCTCAGTGTAGCTCTGAAGTGTATGAAGACAAAATAGCATATTTATCAACGTAAAAGTTACTCGTAGTCCGAAGATCAGTAACGGGAATAGAAATATACACATGACACTTAAACAACAGCGCACAAGTTATACGTGAATGACGAAACTAGATATCAAGATGTTGGGACTTATCACAATCCTGACAGTACAATAGAAATGTCATCAGTGCAGAAAGAAGACATATGTTGCGATATGTTGACATTTCGTATACTCTCATCAGTCACAAACGCAAAACATGCCAGTTACACATGACAGACAACTAGAGATAGACAGGGTATGGACACGTAAACAGTCTAACCACGTATTGTGCCATCACCACCACGGTAACCCTATAGGTTGTTTCAACCACTTTTGTGCACATAGCACCGGCTGGTGAGCTCCAATCAGCATGGCTTCGCAAAGCAACATAGGGTGGAAAATATTTTCAGTTCTCCACCTTGCCCCGATAACATACAAGCGGGGTTTGATCAAAACTCTAGTTCATACAGTCAGCCGTATTTGCACTCCTGATAAGCTGCAGATGGAACAAGAAATGCTGAGAAAAACGTTGCTGGCAAACGGATATCTTGAAAAGTTCATAGATATTCACAACAAGGCGACCAAATGCAATGGACCAGTAGAAACAACTCAAAAGAAAGATATATTTCTATTTGTGCAATTCACAGGTGATCATCTGGCAAACGATATCAAGCACAAAGTGAAGTGTGCCCTATACTGTACTTATGCGGCTGCCCAATTACGCTTGGTTCTAACCACCAAAGGACCCGTTCTACACAATCGCAAACACAGTCTGTCTGACCATTCTGTCTCTCATGTTGTCTATCAGTTCACTTGCAGTTGCGGTTACGTTTACATGGGCAGAACAGACCGACAGCGAGTGGCCGAACACATCCCAAACTGGTTAACACATCGCATGACACAACATTCAGAAACCGGTTAGTTTGTTACTCGAAGCCCCGCATCATCGATTTCCAGACACCACATGATAACAGGTCACCAGATTGACCCACTTAAATCATTCAAAATATTGTTACATCATCAGAATCCGAAGCTACTGGCCTTTAGCGAAGCCATGTTGAGTAGAGCTCACCAACCGGCTTTATGTGCATTAAGGTGGTTGAAGCAACCTACAGGGTTACCATGATGGTGATGACATAATACGTGGTGTGACTGTATACGTGTCCATACCCTGTCTATCTCTAGTTGTCTGTCATATGTAACTTGTATGTTTTACGTTTGTGACTGATGAGAGTATACGAAATGTCAACATATCGCAACAATGATGAAGTTATTAAATGGAACCGAGTGTTTCAAGTTTCGCAATAGAAATGATTTGGATTGTTGCGAATCACCGATGGAACTAGTGGATATTTACGAGGTACGGCGAGAGAATAGGTTACTGTACGGATAGTCCTTATCTCGTAATTCGTCGGTTGGGTGAAGCTGTATGAGTTTTAGTGTCAACTGTTCTTACCGTAGGACCATGTACCTTTTATCTCATATGGTGGCGTCATGACAGGATGTGTAGTACAGCATGTTACATTACAATGACGCATTGCATAGAAGAGCGCAACAATATCTGTCATTCTTGTGAGAGTGTTCTTGGCGAGAAACCATGCCAAACAAGAAATAAGGCAGTATGTGAACGGTACCGACACTAGGTTTAATGACCATTTCGCTGACCACTTCGGACGCTGACCATCAGCAGCTGTGTCAGGCGTTGACGGAATAAACGTTGCCGCTCTTACAGCTCACGTTATCCTTTGAAACGTGTCGGCAAAAGATTATCAACATCAGGACACGTTACATTATAGTACACATGTTGGAGAGATAATTCTCCTGAATGCGTACATGATAAGTTCAACATGTTAATGTAATTCAACTCAAGTCATTAAAATACTTTATGCACCTCCGAGAGGTGGATTTTCAGCTTTTCTTAACATACGCGGTCTCAGCAAATACAGGACATTTAAACAAATGTATCAAGGTCACAAGCTTACTAGTACAACCGTGGA
Organism: Paragonimus heterotremus; assembly: GCA_013368495.1. NCBI lineage: Eukaryota > Metazoa > Platyhelminthes > Trematoda > Plagiorchiida > Troglotrematidae > Paragonimus > Paragonimus heterotremus. Next base: position 106,647 of record LUCH01001015.1, read on the forward strand.
ACTCAAGGACAGGTTAATAAAAATCGTTCATCGTCATTATCTGTTGTGAAGTCTATCTATTGATTCAGTTTTGAGATTACTTCAAGAATGAAAAGGTTGATTTCGTGTAGGAAGCAAGCTTGATGAGGAATAACGGAGACTAAGACCGACTGTGTGTGTAAATAAATTTTCGTCTACTATGGTCCAATGAAGGATTTTGAAGGACAATTAGGGAGATTCGAATCCAATGAGTTGGTTGTTTCTGATAGGATTTTTCGCCCGAAACTGTCCGCATATTTTGAAATGCTCAGAAATGATAAAACTCAAAAATCGATTACGAGGAGTGCCACTGCAACAGAACAGATATTTTGGGTGTCTGGCAAAATGTTCAGTCTTTTGACAACAAAACTAAGATAAAACAAGAGGTGAACAATACATCCATTGGAGGAAGGAATCTAAAGCGTAATAGAAAAGAACTTACTAAGTGGTAGCAAATGTAAAGAGGAGCTTTGCGCCGGACGTAAAATAAAAGTCACTGGACTTGGGCAGAAATATCAATAACATGAAGTGATCGTGTCAGGTTGTTACGCAACGTAATTCCCAGATAGTTAACAGAAAATAATCGAAGTAAAACATTAATTATTTTTATAAAAGGGGTGTGCATCAGAAGGTTTGCCATACTGACTCCTCTTTATGAGCGAAAACAGAATATCAATACATTTGGATGTTATAAGTTGAACATCGCTCATAATTGACCGCAACTCTCTCATTCCCATAAACTTGCCAATCGGCTGCTTTCGAAAACAAGCACTAGACTCGAGTTTCGATCTCATGACTGTCCGCCAGTAGTGCATATTCTTGCCACTGCCAGGACTAGAACTCAGCCCACGCTGTTTATGAGGCAACCGTATTTACCACTGCGCCACTGACCTCACACTAGGCAGGACCGAATTATCATATGTGAACACTCAACCACTTTCGCTTGTGAATCAACAGCATCATTTTATAAAAGAATATAAATATTTACGATTGTTATCAAGCGACAGGCCTTCTCATGTTTTGCTTCGCCAGTTTCTTGCAGTGTTGCTCCACGACCTCGCGTCTGACATCTCAGTTGTTTGAAACAGCTACTCAATCAGCAGCTGCTGTTCGCCATCTATGACTAGCTGGCGTCAGTTTTATCATGGTTCAATCTGTAGCAGCTTGTACGCGAACACTGATTGGGTGAACTTTCTCCAAACAAGAAACCACTCCAGTTCAATTTCACTACAACATCACCGGGTAAGCTTATTAATTGGGATGATAGATTTCCATCTCATCTACTTAAGCATTTGCAGAAGAAAAGGGGACGGGCATCTGTGCTGACAAACCATTCACTAGACAAACGAATATTGAATAACACCATCATCTTCATTTGCTATTTATGGAGACACTGACTGAAACGGAAAACTTCCATGCTATCTAAAGATTAATAAAACAACCAAGTGATTTGACGACAACCGTCTTCACCGAGTTATGTCGTTTGGACGGCTTCATCTTTCTCGAAGGAACGTTCTTGTTTACACAAACCAAATCAGTCAGACGAACTAGTTGGTTTGTCTTTTGCCATGTTAAAAGTATCTCTACGCTCTCAACTATAGACTCAGACACAATAGATGAGTTGTTGATATTCGGTTCTGTTGTTTGTCTTGAAGTAATTGACAAAATAAACCGGTGAATCTTTTCCAAATGACAATGAGCCTGAATACACACTACAATACACATTTTATTATTATTATTGTTAATAAGTAATTGGAACACAGTGGATCAATTAGCTTGAATAAAGTGACAGCCTAGCACTGCTCTCTCGAATGTATAATAATATGTTGGTCACCTAAGTTTCTTTGTTTGGGACTTATTTGGCAACATTTTTAACCTGTACAACTCACAACAGAGGAATCATTTTCTGGGCATCCTGTATTAGAGTTTACAGACTATTTTCTTCTTGTCATCGATGAAAAACGTCGAACCCGAATGAATTTCTGCAAAACAACTGGTCATTAATTTATGTACGCATTTTTACAATGGAATAAGGGGTTATCAACGAATTTTGTTGTCGGATTGACGGTAACTTCAGGGCGTCAGAAAAGCACACAGAAAATGCAAACAGAACTCAGTTGAACCAAGCACAACAGGTCGATAGAGTCTTTCAATGAAAGCCGGAATTCATAGGTGATTCATTGTTGGCTACGCCCTAATGTGTTTTCAATCTCTCTGCTCTCTGTGTGTGCGTGTGTGTATGGTCATTGAAGCGTGTTTCCAACAACGGTTTTTCTTAGCTCTCTTGGTCAATTTATTACGCCAGTGCAACATATTCAACTGAGTCAGTACAGTACTGGGCCGGCATTTATCATTTCTAGACTACTTCTGATATCTGGACATGCCGCATCCAAAAACTGGTTGACCAAAGCCCCAGAAATAAGACACGAGCGTTAGATACATCGTAATCCGTCGATATGATTGGTTAGCAAGGCTATGGTTCAGTCAGACTAGCCCATCGGCGGTCTGTTACGATGTCTGTCAGTTGAGGCTGAGGGCAAGTTTTCTAATAAGCGCCTGGGAAAAATGAAATTACAGACTGAAAAATTGTGAATTGCGGTGGCACCAGGTACGTGAAGTGTAACATACAACGTAGACTGTCAGTGTGCTGATGTCCTACTGTCTGAACTGACACGGTGGTTGACAAATCACTAGACTTTCTAGCCTCTTGATAATCTACAATTCGAATTCTCTGAACGATTTACACTATCTGTTTGACATCCAAACAATTATTTCCCCTCAACGAAAGACATTCTGGGATCGTACTAAGTATACCTTGTAAGTTGAGTTATCAACTCAAGTTTGGCTAAATAAATAACATGTTAAATCCGTGAAACTCAAGGAAGTCGCTCAACTTTTCTATTAACTTGTGAACGAAAGTTCAAAACGCTAAATCCCACGATTCTGCATCTCATCAGATGCAAACTACAATATTGATGTTTATATAGCAGTCTGAAATGACGTTACGCGACCACACAAACAAGAATGATGAAACTGTCCATTCACCAAAGCAGTTTCAGACAGGTGAGCACGTCTTTCTGATAACAGAAATGCGGTTGTCATCTGGGGTTAGCAACGACCTCCCCAAGCTGATGCAGGTGCGGAATGTTGGTTTCTTCAACAATGCTAAAAAAAATTTATCGTGAAGACCTTACTTACAGAGGTCAACTAGTGGCATGTGGTCGATGTACGTTGTACTGGTTGGTCAGATCCAGTTGCTGGGACCTGTTTCAACTTGTATTCAACGCAAACTGTAACATGGCTACCGTTCCGTCTTTTTTTTGCCACAGGTGGACTGGCACCCACAATGAAACTAGCAACTACAGTGAGATTTGGCGTAGAGAAGTAATGGGTCTTTCAATAGCGTCATTGATATTTCGATGGTCGAATAGGGATGTGATCATGACGGAGGCCAAGCAAAGTAATAAGCCAATTGCTAATCAGAGTGACTGGTTTATTTACTTCCTTCTACTCCTAAAATGAACACAATTTTTCACTGTTTGAAACGAACAAAAGCGGCCATTCTGTCTAGGTTTACACAATTAGAGGTAATGTAAAAAAAACTACTGGAGACTTATAATATGAGCGATGAGCATTCAGCGAGTTGAGTAGTCCGTTAAATATGTATTAACCTTACAAATTGCGGTAAACAGTGAGCCAGCGCACCACTACCTCCATGAAATTTTTACTGGCTGAACAATAAGATCACCAGTTCTAACATGAAAACCAAGGAACAAAATGGAGCGCTTTATTGAAATAATAACAGCCTTATGTGTAATCACATATTATATGGTAAGATATCTTTATGGTCCAGTTTAGGGTTTGAAGAAAACAGCATAAATTCAAAGATTTTCTCTCCAAATTACAAAAAACACGCAAATCTCTGGTCACAGTAAATAGCTACATGAACCGCATATTGGTTTTTACATTCGAGACAGGCAAAAGGAAATCTGTTTTACAGTTCTCATTTTGATAGACTGTTCTCTCACCAGAGACTGCAATATTTCCAAAAGTCAGAACATTAAATGATAAACGATTTTTTTAAAACACAACCGATCTATTCAAACTACGGGGAAACGTGTTCTGCTGACTGTAGGATCTATTGTTCTTTTTGTAACTAGTCTAGACGTTCGAAACGGTTGTGTCCAGTACGTTCGCTGTTACAGTAACAGTCAGCAGTTTCGATGAGCACCGACAACTTTGAGTTCAAATCTTATTGTTCAAAAGGATAACTCCGCGAGTTGTGACCGCAAAAGACGCCTGACCTGAAAAGTCGCCTATTACGTGAATTCCTGTACAGCTTATGTTAAAACATAAGACCACAAACACGTACACTTATTTGCACATCTGACTTGCGTTCACACACGTTGGGTAGTAGTGTTGTGAGCCAAGAACGCGAATGGCACAAGGGTTGATTATTCAGGAAAGCGACACATGGGTTATGCGTTTAAATATGACAACAAACAAAACCACTCATCTGCATAGGGTACTGCGCCCAGACAGCCACAGCTGCCACAGAAGTTAATGCTCAGTTCCTTTGCATACTAAGAACCATTTCATAGGATGCCGCACTCTGATTTTTCTTCCTGTATTTATCCTGCGTCCACTTCATTGTCAAACCATATGCTCTGGCCCCACTACTGAATTGCAGTGGTGTAAGTAGCATAGTACGTTCGTTCCTCCTCACTACAACAGTACGTTGTCATTCACCTTGATGACACTTCCCCTCATAGTGCGTACCCACTATTCCGACAAACGCTTCTAGTCCGTCGTCATCCTGGCATTGAGGCTAACCTTTTAGTCTCCCAATGTACGCACTCTCGTTTGTGAATAGTATACTACTCACAAACGAGGCTACACAACATACAACACACGTTTGCTAATATTAAAAACGTCGGTGACGGCTGGCTTTCTCCTTCAGATTTGTCCATCATCTGGCCTGCTAGGTAGGACGGAGAGAGGATAAACGGATATTTATCTATTTGTTTGAATGCGAAACAATTGATTTTTTGTTGCTACCATCCAGTGCAGTGGGAGTAAATATGAATGACTCCCTTCTAGTTCCCATCTTTTGAAGTAAATTAACTAATGACAGATACGTAGGCAGGTTATATGGTATCCTTCAAACCAAAAGTCATCCGTCAATCTCACGTTGGGATCATCTGTCGAAGAGTGAATTCAGTTTGGTAGGCCGAGACATCACAAGATGGACTAGCTGTTTGAACTAGTAGACCTGACGTTCTTAACAGGCTAACGTATTACTTCAAGGTATGGTAGTATAAGTGATCGATTTCTACTTGTAGCATGGGTAGTCCCGTCCGATTGCCGAGCCCTCAGAATGGTCAGTGTTGGAGATAAGCGCGACATATTGAATCCTCCTCGGGACAGGTTCCAGTCGGGCCCAAATAGTAGGTCATGATGAAACGATTTTTGGGCAGCTGTGACAGAAACCATTTGAGGGACGGCGCTTCGCCTTGGAGGACTGCTGAAGTACGATAGTTTAGGAACATAACGCCGTGAAATTAGGAATACTGGGATGAACACACATTTTTACGTTTACAAAGTGAATGGAAAAAGAAGAAAACTAAATGATCGTTTTGGTGTTAATAAATATGACTGAAAAATGTGAGCTTTATGGATCGCAGGTTTCTTGGACATTCACAGTAACAAGCATTTGACAGGTGTTCAATAAAAAAAAGTAGTAAGCCAATAAGTTTTGGCAAAGCCCATCAGCTTCTTTTCGAAAAACAAGGATGGACCCTTAATGGAATTGGTAGGCTGCTATGTAGACAGAGCGGCTCTACAGCTGAGGTCTGATCACACTGGTGCACACTGCCTATCTTTGTAGCCATAGCCAAATCAACGGAAGGTCTGAAAACTTTGTGGTAGACTGTCAGGCAGGTGGTACGAGCATTCCAACTCTCGGTGGAATACCTCAACACAGGGGGAGGTGCGCTCAAAAACCCACCGCGAGTGGATGGAGGACGGCGTGGGCGACCGGATGAGTCATCGCTCGACCGGATCGGACCAACGGGCTAGACATGGCGGCCGAAATAGAATGGATGACCAAATTGAAGGCCTGATTATACCAACACTCGCAGGAATATCTCGGCACGATGGTGGAGTACGATCAAAGCCCACAGTGGATGGAAGGAGGATAGCACGGGCGACCGAACAAGCCATCGCTCGAAGAAATCGGATCAACGGACGAAGGTTGGCAAGCAGAAAACCTCCAGATAGAAGGCGTAAATCACACACCTCAACCGGGTAGAAGTGCACACGACGTGTGAGCGGAAACCTGGGGGTGTTGCGGACTGGAATTGCGATTCAAACTCGCGAGCGCACGTGTGGCGTGAGAACTAGTGAGTCGGACAATTTTACTTAACAGACATGCATGAAAGACAAGAAGCACTACAAAGATTCTAATCACCTTCACAAGCTCACTCTTACAATCCAAAAGACAACTGGTGGAACCTCGTTTCAGTGTGTTTCGATATTAGTTGCTGATGTGAATGCAAGCCAATAATTTTACCTGCGTTTCTTTCAATTTACTCTCGTTCACTATTCTTTTTTAAAGTTTCAGCAATGCAACCTTCTGAATGTGGAAAAAAATGGGTTAGTAAGTTTACTCAAATCGCAAAATTGTTGTGTGATAGTCAGCGTATTTTTCAGTAAGGTGCAATAGCCCACAATGTTTCTCATAAGCTACACACAGCATTTGTAAGAATAAAACGTCAATGTCCTATTAACTACTAAACAAGGTTAGGTTAGGGCCCCAATGCCAAGTTGGTCAGGCTTCGAAATCCCTGACTGGGTGTAGGATCTTCAAACAACGTTCTATATACTGTTGCCTCACGAGTCAGGCTTTTGAGCCAGAGACTTCCGACAGGATCACTCAAGCTAACCTCACTTCGCTTCATGAACGATAGCGAAGTACTGGAAGTCGCCGTTGTTCTAGGGCAGTCCACTCGTCATTGGCCTCCTCTCTGTTATGTTGTCTCTAAATTTCATTTTAAGGAGTTGAGATAACAGGCAAATCATAATGTTTTGATGTCGACATGCGCAGATTAATAAGCTACCGAACTGTCCCATGATTCGTTCTCTCGAATGTGGAACTGGGCGTGCGGTTTGTTTCTAGGCAATGTCTTTATGATCCTAGTGTTTTTCATTCTTCAACATTCACCCTTGGACAATGTTACTGATGTGCCTTTATTTTCCGTGATCTCTGTGCCATTAGACTTCGATAAAGGTAACATTTACCAAGAAATGACCGGCTGTTCTTTTTTTCTGACTCGTGGTTCAACTGACCGTTAGCAGAGCGTTTGTGAGCCTGTGGTTCAGAGAGATGACTATGGAAATTACAACTTGTTGCGACGATTTGACAGATGGGCTGATTATTTAGGGGGGGAATGCAAGCGACCTGAACCAGCACATTCAGTCGTGGATCATCAGGATAGTGTGGTTAATCGTGATGTTTTCACTATTCTTCTTGAGAAACCGAAGGGGTTTCGGTTAATGAGACGCAATAAGACTCGAGAACTAGACTTTGTTTCTGAAACCTTTTTCTAAAATGACACTGACGTGTTGTCGTTGTCTGAACTGACTACACTCATTTGGGTGATAAGGAAGACTCAGGAGAGACCTCTTATTTGGTGCTTATTAACAGTCACTTACGTTTTAAAAATGGTGTCGGAGCATTACGTATGCTTCTATCACATCGAAGACGGTAATGGGTCCCAAAAACATGGAGATTTCTGAAACACAGAAAACCCGGTAAAAGAAGACTAGGGAGGTTTCTGGCCTGGTCGCCCGTAAGTCAATCAAATCTTCACTTCGGGACAGACATTGGAGCACCGGCACTCCATTTCTCAACCAGGGGTAGTGGTTGTTTTTTTTAATCTAAAACTGCTTTTGATTCGACTGCATATGTGTCCTTTAGAGCTACCTCCATTGTTAAGCAGTCCCAGTGAAGTATCTAATTTTTTGAGATCGTGTGCGCTCACTTTTGGTGCAAAGTGCGATTTTGTGAACATCTATCTCGAAGTTCTCCGCTTCTGTTGGTGATATCCCTTCATCCTCTCCTCATCGACTAGGCACTGGAAAATATTCTGGACTATACATTCGGTGATTTTGATGATCTTGGTGTGATGTTTCCTCCTGGTAGTAGATTGAATGACTGGCATCGAGCATGCGGTCGACATTACCTTACGTAGTTCTTCCGCATAGGATATGCACACTTCGTGAATGATGTTGCTAGTGTGTCTGCCATACATTTTGCATCTCCAAAGGGTAAAATACTGTCACAAGATTGATTTTATATTCTGATTTTGTTGCCACAGTCAGGCCAATTGTGATTATTGATCGCTTCACCTACTTTCCCAGTGCCATTTCGTCAGCTTGTATGGTTACCGATGACGTGTTTATGCGGATAACGAAAGTGTAATGGACAAGTGAGTATGCGCTTGACCTTCGGTCACCAACAGTTTAAAATGCCTTTCCTAAAGAACGGTCAAAATGTAATCCCAACAGGCATCGAACTAAAAGAACACGGTAGGGTTCGGAAACAAACCGTATATTTCCAGCAACGTTTGTAAATATAGTTCGTAGTGAATATCAAGGATTTTGATTATTTCAAATTGAACACCCCCCATATTCGATCACAGTAATTGCATTCAGATAGGTCTTTCGGTTGGTTCATTTCGCAAAGAAGCACTAGACCCAACTTTCACTTTTGTTGTGACAAGTAGTAAGTTCCAGCCCAGTATTGAACCAACGGCAGTAACCGAGAGAAGTGTAAAGATGAGAACGCGGGGTGAGCCCCCATCTACTTGGTAGCACTCAGAAAGCGTGCCAGGCGAACTGTGCGCTCGAAACCATCTTGAAAAGTGTAATAATAGATGCGTCGTCTGGCAAAGGACAAGCACTAGCTGCGTGCAATTAGGTGCGCAACTGAAGAAAGTGACACTGAGTTCGTATCAGACCCTCTATAGCAGTCGTGCACAGAATAATGCGTACAGAACAGACAAGCGGGAAAACACGATTGAGCCGGGATCCCTAGAGAAACCACACGATCGACCGTCACCATAAAAGCATGAAGCGTATACTGTGATTTTGTGTCATGTGCATTATCGCAAATGCGTCCATTTACCGACTGAATGCTGCGCCTACAATGCACGCGCGGTAAGTATTGCTTTTTTGTTGAAGAACGTGAGTAACTCGTGTAGAACGCTAATATAGACTGTCAGTACTCGATCACCGTTGTTTCATCCAGTTAGCTCGTATTAAATGTTATAATCGCCATAACCAATCGGCGCGTATTTTGAAAGAAGGCAAATTTGTGGCTGATAGTTGATTGAGCGAAATTGCACAGTTTACGCCAATTTTGTCGTGTACTGTGTTTTCTGACGGGGATTCTGCCGCATTAGATCTTGTTTAGTTTGGCTGCTAATAATGGGAATAAACTTTAAGACAGTCAGACGACGACACAATTACGAGCTACAAAATGCTGGTCCGTTCCGCTGAGCAAGTATGATGGGTGCTCTCTACAAGGTTGCCGATCCCCTGACTATCCTCACTGCTATTTAGGAAAGCTTACTGGCACGGAAGTGTGTTGTAGTCAGTAGCGAGCCTATATATGGAATGCTGTTGGCTCTTCTTTCTACTCTTCTTCTCTTTCACAAATCGATCGTTCCTCATCACACACACAGCATTCTGTCACTTCGCGGACTATTATCAGTATCAAGGGCTGTCCAAGTGCAGATCTTTCCCCATTCAATAGCAAACTATGAACCTAGTTTTGCAACCGCACGAGTGTTTACTAAAGACTAATCTTTGGAAATTGAACAAGTGAAAACTACCAGATCGTTTCAGTGCCTTCAATTGCTATTTCAACATAAGTTAACACAATCTTCTGCCGTACGTCTTCTATATCTTATACTGAGTATCGTAGAACGCACAGTTTTCTTGCATCAACAGCTATTTAACCATCTCCTTAGTAGAATAAGACAATAATATAACAAAATCTGTGTATGCATGAACGGACGTAGACGGTGTTATGCAGCTGTGTACCGTGGCGAACGTGTAATGGTATTGGGACAAAAACGAAGGGATAAGTCATTTATCCATCCAAAGTTTTTCTTTTAACGCTTCAAAATTTTGACAAACGTTTAATTACATTTTGGTTGGCATTACCTTTTTTTTTGTCACAACTAGCCTGTCTGAAGAGTGCTGTTTATGGTCTCAAAGTAATCAGATTGAACTTTTCAATAAACTCAATTCCTGGCCTTGGAGGATAGTGTATGCGAGTTAGTTGAGACTATAGCAACGGCCGACCGCATGGTTGATGCATCGTGACAGTAGTGAACTACTGACGAGCTCTTGTGAGAGTGAAATTCGAGTTTAGTGTTTCTGCTGTTCGAAACGGGCTGACTGGAAATTCTGTGAGAATGAGACAGCTTCGATCAATTGTGGATGATGTTCAGTCTATATGAAAATCAAAATCCCCTACTACTCACCAGTAATCAAATATCGCTCAACACGTCAATGATTTGTGTGATTTCAACTTGGAGAGAAGTCCTAGTCGAGGGGTCATCGATTGGAGTTAACAGACAGTAACTGTGTCTCCATTTCGAGTCGATCGGGCAACCTGATCATTACTCACAAGCGAAAGTGGTTGAGCATTCACATATGATAATTCGGTCGTGCCTAATGTGAGGTCAATGGCGCAGTGGTAAATACGGTTGTCTCATGAACAGCGTGGACTGAGTTCTAGTCCTGGTTGTGACAAGGATATGCACTACTGACGAGCTCCAATGAGAGCGAAACACGAGTCTATTGCTTCTGCTGTTCGAAAGGGGCCGACTGGAAGGTCTATGGGAATGCGACAGCTGGGGTCAATTATGGATAATGTTCAATCATAATTGGTTATTTATTTCAGGATCACTGAAGAAAAATTACTTAAAAATATCTTACGACGCCTATTTTCACCTGACTCTGCGTCGTATGGTGATAAAGTATAGATGAAGTGTAAACAAGATAAGAATAAACAGACAAAACAAACACAGTTTCGTATCAGAGATGGTGAGGATCATGTGAACACTAATCAAAACAAGGTCAAATCCAGTGGAATGCAGACAGAGGAGCAAGATCGGAACCTAGCAAACAAGCGATTAGACTTACTTTCTTTTGAGTTGGAAAACAAAATTCCGCTGAATCAATTCACTCAGATAAAAATGGAAGTCCCAAAGCGGTCAATTATGCGAACAGCTGTTTTTCGGTAATTCTCATCAGGCTTTTACGATTACATAGGGTACATACGTTTTATATATGAAAAATTAGAGCAAGTCATTTCCAGTGCAATCGGTTCACATTTAAATGACACTGGCCACCAAATTTGACCAGATAAATCCTTCTGAGTGATCTACAAGTTCGTCAAGTCCACTCTAGAATGGCCAGGTTGCGACTGTTATCAATGGACGAATCTATTGTTATCAGATTCTACAAACTCTGTCTATATGCCCAAAAACAGTTTGTTCAAACTCTACATCTCCGTTGGCCAATTATCCCACAGCCACTTCAAATACAATCGCGCTTGAACCGCTTGACCCGACGAACGCAAGTTGTACGACAGGCACGACTGACGAAGGTCGCATATTCACCAGTAATTCAACCTTCCTCCAGTAGTAGACTGTGATCCGTCCGATGTCTACGATTTTAGTGACCTATTTGACTTGTTCTAATTTTTCCTATATAAATCACATTTACTTTATGTAACTGTAAAAGCGCGATGAGAATTATCGAAAACGGTTGTTCTCATAATTGACTTATGAATTGTATGGGAACCTGGAAACAATCGAAGTTCAGTTTCCAAACCTTCACGACCAGGTGGACGAGTTGCGTGTTACTTCATCAGACGTTGCAAGTTGATTCTGAGTTAAAGTGGTTGATGTTTCCTATCATTTTCCATCGTCACGTGTTTTTCGAAAGTGTTGGTTGCTCTCAGAACACTATGGGACCGTCTGATAACTGAGACAAATACAGAACGTAATTTTTCGGAAACCAGACAAAACAGAAAATGTGCACCATATTGGATGATGAACGGAAGGTCAAGGTTGACCGTACGCCACACGGTAACATTCCAGAGGGAAATACACATATCGACGAGGCTACAAATTCTGTAACGGTATGGTTTTGTAAACCAGTAGAAATGCAGACGATTGAAACCGACTAGGACTCATGCATCAATAATGAGAGGGCCACCCAACATATACAAAATTTTGGTATTGGTATGTTCGCCGAGCTTGGCATTTAGGTTGCAAACGTTTCATCACCAAGCGAGGTGAAACGTTTGCAACCTAAATGCCAAGCTCGGCGAACATACCAATACCAAAACCATCAACCCGAGCTACGAACAACACCATCACTGTTCACAACTATCCGATATACAAAATTGTTGTTCCATTGAGCTGCATCCTTACCATGGATGACTCAATATATCACAAACTCGCCCAGTGGCTAGTTCATCTTCCTGATCCCACTCGTACCATTTTCAACTTTAGTTCTAGGAAAGACTGCTTTGAGTTATTTGATATTTTGGCGACCGCTTTCCTTAGATCCTCACAAAAGACACTAACTTCAAATTGGTGATTTATTTACAACTGTTCCCTTACACGAAACAGTTGCTCTTTTATACAATTTTATTTTGTTTCATAATAATCTCTGTTGATTATTTAGAAGACTTAATTCTCATGTGCACGAAAGATATCCGGTTCAAGTTCGTCGGGTATGCGCATAAAACAGGACCATAGTGTAGCGATGAGCAGTTCGCTTTATTTCAGTTGCTTTTTTTATAAATTAACCGAAGGCGAACCGTCTCACTGCATTGATAGTGATGTGCATGACGATGTTTAATGATTTGGAAAGTGCTATCACCCTTCTACACCCGTTTAAGTTCGCTCGTCAAAATCTCTGTCACTTGTGAAAGCGAGTAAAGTTATTCACTGTCCCTTTCAAATGTTCTTACTTCTGGGTGCTCAGACGGTACAGTTAGCCAGTTCGTTTATCGGAAAGACACCGAGTGGACCCTACTTACAGTACTTCTCACTCCGGTACTTGCGCCCGACACTTACAAATGTATTTTGGAGCGAATGTTTTTCATCGTGCTAGGAAATTAGCATGACCGAACGCCTAAAGTCTGAAGAGGAGATTCTGTTTGCGAATTGGTATCCGGTCAAATCTTTTGGAATTCATTACAAGGAAGGCCGAGGAGGAAGGTCTTCATAAACCTTCTTTTAAACAAAGAACACCACAATACTAACGATGGAAATCGAAAGTTGAAATCTACTATTGTTAGCAACTATCATGCGGTAAAATTACATTTGCAAACTTCTACCCCTCAAACCAGTGTAATGGTACCAATCGGATGATAGACTATCGAAAACAATTGGTTGTGAAGGTTTCTTTCTATGATTTGAAGAAAATTTTTACGAGGTCACTAGTCGATTTGTGAGTTACTTAAATCACATAGTGTTTCAGCACCAAATTGGAAGATACATATACTGGGGGTAAGCGTTGGAAGAGTCTGAGTTCAACCCCATCTTTCACACGAGCTCATACAATGAACTCAGGTATCAAACCTTTCGGGAATGTCAGCTCAAATTATCAACATAGCACCAATCTTTTTGCAGACAACGACACATATCCACGACGTTTACACGTCAGACAAAGCGATCTGAAAATTACATTGTTGAGTAGGAAAGTCGTTTTGGGTTTACATTTCTTTCTGCATAAATTGAACTTTCCAGTTAACAGAAATTGGTCAAAGAATTGTAGCAGTGAGAGTAGACGTATAAGAACTTCATGCAATATAGACATTTCGGCATACAGTGAACACAGAGCCGGAGTAGAAGTCGTAGCAACCTTTCCAGAGGCACAGAATAGATGTGCCAAATAAAGACGATATATGTATATCTAGTTTTGTATTTGGACGGTTTGGGAAAAGAAGAACCAATCACAAGACAGAGGCGGTTCAACACACAATTATCTACGGGTGTAGTACAAGCTCTAGTGCCTTTTCATTCTACTGGAACGAAGTTGCTGGTTAATACATTTGGATTCTCGGATTGTTACCCCTAATGTATGCTTTGGATCTGCGCTTTAAGTTGGCTAATATCGGTCTTATCATCACACACTTTAGTGGGTTGTTTTTCCATTCGAATTCGTTGAACCAATGGCAAATGATGAACTGGCTGTAGCCCAAAACTAGCCTGCATATAGTAGAAACAAGGGCTTGCGAGCTGTAGATACATCTGTTTGATTGCGAGCTACACGTCCTTCCATAATTGCAAATAAGCAAACCAAATGGCCAGAGGATCTGAAGTAAACGAGTACCAGTCACCCGACTTTTTCTAGGGGCTTCAGTCACAGTTTCCGGACCACTGGAGTCTGCTGTATGCGAGTCAAAATCACCTGTATGCCCCACACTCATGCTGAGACTCGGGTTGAGTTCTGATTGGTCGCGCCTTCAACGACGAACGACTCATTCGTCCTTGCACATAAGGATGGGGTTATCGTTTGTAAATGGGACAAAATGGTTTGTACTTCCACTGAATCGCGTGTTCTCTCTACCGCTGTTACAGCCTGTAAGGCTTATTGTTGATTGCACACGCAGTAGTCCCGACAACTGATTGGCTGTAGTAATATCACTGTACCAAGTGAACACGTCGTCCGTAATCCTCATAACTGTTCCAAGTTGATGGCATAGAATCCAAAGTGCATTTTAGATATTCCGCGAACGCCCACAGCACTTATCCTAACTAGTGATCCAAGTAGCCAATCGTAGCCGACGCGACAACTGGTTGCACGGGCACCGATTGGTGTTGACGTTTGCCTGTATTAAAGTCAACTCCGTCAGAATCATAGTGAGTGACTCATTGGTTCATGCGTGCCCGAGATAGGCGCCGGAACTTATAGTGATGAAAAATGGACTTCATTATACCTCAACAGACTTACCACATGCAGTGACCAAAGGTGCATTCAAAACATGCCGTTCACCGTACTACTTTTGAATCAATATGGAAACTAGGCCAACTTGTGGACAACATCAAACGTGATCCACTGACGGCCATAACGGAGGGATATCACAGGCTATCACTGAGCATTTCTTGATATGTTACCGTTCAATATCCGATCAAAATGCTCCAGAGAAGAAATCGCAGACGGATGTCATGTTTGGTAGGAGAGTGAAGACATCCCTGGACGTCATATGACTAAAATAAGCAGGAGATTCTGTGAGAATCACAAAAGTGGAATGACAATACGATCAGAACGGAAATGGTCAACACAAAACATTCGGCAGGGTACACTCGCTTTGTGTTCGCAAGCACTGCCAGAGTCAACCTGTCTTGGTACCAGAATTCATCCAGCGGTGCTGTTCTCGATTAACTTAGGAGGTGCGGATGGATCTATCTGTCTTAAAACCGTGCACTTATAAGCGAAGATTCAATGCCTCGGGTGACAGCGGATAACCTACAACTGCTGTTGAAAGTGTTTGGCATCAAACCAGCTACCCGCATGTATTTGCTCAGTTGACCGAAACATTGAGGAATCTGCCATCCTACTGAAAGCTCAGTCATTGTAGGGTTCTAGTAACAGTAAAGCACATGAATTCATGGTTGACGTCATACTACGGATGCTTTGTTGGGGAGGTGTTTGACGTGGTAGGGTTTTACCTCAATCCAATTATTCTGTACCTTCTCTTTCCATGTGATGAGTAAGCGATTCCCGCTGATAGGCTGTACAACAGCCGACTTATAAAATAAACTGCAGTTATGAGCTATTTTTATATTAGCTTCGTGCTGCTTTGCCTTACCTGGTAATCCCGCTGTCAAACTCTAAAAGAAATTGTCAAGAATGCTGGTGGAGTCGGTGGTTCAGGTTGATGGTCGAGGCGTTCGGTCGCTCGCCCAACTTTCACTGCTTTGACGAGAAGGAAACTGACGCAGACAGGAAATATCAATTCCTAACACATGTTCCTGTGTTTACTGTGCTCTTCAATCTCACTCTTAACATGACGACTAAGTGAAGTATTGTTCCCCTAGATGAAATGCACATACTAATACGAAAACCTAGGTCGTTTAGAGCAGTACAAATACTTAACGAGACAGGAGTGAGCATGTGAGCACTCAGTGATCATCGCATTAAGTCCATTATGCCACCCTGCTGCATAGCAACTCTACATCGACTCACTCATAATGTAACGAAAAGTCGTACAATAAAGCACAATCTTTACTGTCCAACTCACCGGTTGCCATGCTACATGCGCGCTGGCGTTCAGGCATCAAAATTCCGGTTCACAACACCCCCGATTTCCGTTCGCACGTCGTGTGCACTTCTGTTCGTTTTGTGTGTGACCGACGCCTCCTACCGGCGGTTTTTCCGCCCGTCATTCCTCGTCCGTTGGTCCAATCTCGTCGAACGAGGGCTCATCCGATCGCTCGTGTTTACTGCACTCTGTCCACTGTGGGCTTTGACCATATTCTACGACCGTGTCCGGATATTCCACCGAGTGTTGGGATAATCGCGTACCCGATCTGGTCATCCATCTCACTTTGCCTGCCATGTCTCGTCCGTTGGTCAGATCCAGTTGAGCAATAGCTAATCCGGTTGTCCATGCTGTCCACGACCCACCCGTTTTGGGACTTTGGACGTACCCCCCCTCTGAAATATTCTACCAAGTGTTGGAATATCCGTACTTCCGGTTTGATAATCCACCACAATAAGAGTGATGTCCTAACCAATACTACCTTTGTTTGTCCACCGCACGTGATACTGTTCCATTGATCGAGTAGTGTTTCATATGTCTGTCAGTATATTGTCTGCACTGAATGCCAACTGAGCACTCGCTATTTTTATAACATATGCAGTATGCCAATTTAGTTGTGTGCGCTACTGCCTTAAAAATTGCCGAATGCTAAGAATTATGTTCCATGCACAGAATTCATTTGATTGTGAATTGTATATTTGTGGTAATTGTTAATCATTTGTACTCAGAACCAGGTTGATGCGAGTAAGCCTTCAATGGTTCGTTCTATTTCATCCGAATGTTGTGACCGCAAAAGTCGATTGGCCTGCGAGTTCGTTTATTGAACGAACCCCCGTACAGGATATGTTAACACGTAGGACCACAAACACGTACACTCAGTTACATGGCTGACGTGCATTCATTCACATACATTGGGTGACAGTACGTTGTCATTCGTCCTGGTGGCACTTCCCCCATAGTAAGTACACACTTTTCCGATAGACGTTTGTGGTCCGTCGTTTTGTTCCTGAAGTTGCTTTTGTGTAGTATACTACTCATAAACGCAATTTGGGAACAAAAGGACAAGCTCCCAACTCCAGGAAGATGACGGACCAGGAGTGACTATCGAAATAGTGTGTATACAACATCAATACTGCAAAGTATGGCACATTCTAAATACATGTTATCTAAACAAAAGTATGCGGAATTCATTTCGCTTGCCGGTATTTTTGAATACGTCATCGTGACTCAAAATTGTGCACTATGCGCTCATGGGTGTATATTCTATCAGTCGCGCGCACGTGTAATTTGATTGGAATGTGGTGTCGCCGGCTTCAATGTTTAATGCACCTGTGTTATCGGTGGGTTAATCCACCTCCAAAACTCACGTGATTCGTAAGCCGTACCAGCGAGATTACGTGCGTTTGTATACTACTCAATAGTAGTATTCATTCAGGATGCAGCTGGATCATTCAGCCGACACGTTGGTAAAAGGTTGCGGTAAAGGTCAGGAAAAATGTGGCGCGATTAATAACCGTTCGACAATCCGAAGTCGTAAGTACTTTTTTTGTCTGCTGGAATAGATCTTTTTCACAGTAATTTATACTGGCCTTACGTGTTTACACACAAACTGGAGAAAGAAACTCGGAGAAGCTGGGCAAATAGCTATGAAGAAATTTAACGGTAACGTTGGCTGAGTCATTGAACCGTGTATCCATTGTGACATGACTATCAGAGTGAATTCGTCGTGTGAGAAACGGTACTCGTGTGGAAGCCTAACTCTTTGCACAGTTGCCACTCGTGCGTGGTTAGACAAAGTCGCATCAGTATGTAACTAACACTTGAATGTTTTTCTGGTCATCTGTTAATCGAATGTAACATACTTCCAGCAAAGCAGACGAAACAGGTGGACGTAATCAATACTAAAGAATGTCAGGCTGATTTCGCAATCAGTTGGTGCCGGCGAAAACCAACACGGTGTTGAACAGCTGATTTGACCTAGTTAACTCTCACGAACCACACGCGCGCCGGTAAATCGAACGCGCCACCCATGGTTATGCGTTAAACACTTGTGGTAATTGGCTTACGAACTTCTAGTCATTTACAACGACCACATAAATGCACACTCGTAATTAGGTATTTTCGTAGTTTAATAAATACCCGTCTGGATCACTATTTTCATACTTGTTAACAGCTTATAACGTTGTTTGTTCGGTGTGCGTAGCTTTTATATGACAACATGGTGAAACTAACTGTCAACATACTCACCGACGTTCTTTGCGACCAACTTCCTGCAAACATTTCTCCTAGTAACTTCTGAAGTCATTGGGGATCTGGTTGATTGGTTACAGGTCAACCACAAATGGTCGATCACAGTTAACCTTTCAGAAAAGAACATGCAAGAGCCAGAGAAAGCAAAGTGTATGATGAAAATCCTGATTGTATTTCCAAACTTTATCTACGCGGTGCATTACTGCGATCATCGCAATTCCGAATTTGACTGGAAGCTTACATGGTGAAGTGTGTTCGGATCGCGTATTTTGATTGGGCGAAACTGAATCAACCAGAATGGTTGCAACGAGTATGCAGAAACCTGGTTAAAACAAACGATATTTTATCCAGCGTCCATTTTGGACATCTTCACTCCCTTTTAGACCTTCAGCCATTGAAGCGATTGACATTGTGTTTGTGCAGTTCGAAGTATTATTAGCGGTGACACCGATCTTTTCCGTGCCATCAGCGGTTTTGTCACTGACTGAAAAACACAACGGTTTCGTAAGCTGCTTTGGATACTAATTAACTTTGGTAATGGAAACATTTTTATCTGTGTTTTCTGCCACGCTGGAAATTTGAAGGGCGCAGGAAGTTAGGGCAAGAAATTCTGATAGATTTTTAATTGAATTTCTGGAAAAGCGGATACCATTTGGAGTTGTCTGTTGCCTGGCGAGCGTCAGCTCAACTCTGCAAAGCAGTGATCTTGGATACATGAACCGTTCAGTTGCCAACGGATACCTTCCGTCTTGAAATCTATTGTTTGTTGAGTTATTCCATGTGTTACACTTTGTTAGTGCAGGTAGACAGAGATCAACTCGGAATGCCTGTTTGTACTGGCTACGGCGTCAAGGACTCAAAAATTGTTTACAATGCTTCTTGCTGTTCATTCCAGGCTGATACCTCAAGATTAGTTTCGTCCTTGTTTAGGCTCATTAGACAGAGATAGTCTGAATAGAAGGTCGAACTGACAACCCATCGCATTTCGATTCTAAGCTCTTATTTACTGGGTCACCAGTTCCCGTAGCTTTCCTATGATGGCCAACACCTTTGATTAATTCAGATGTGATGCTGTTTTTGTTCTTATTCTGTTCTTTACCTTCTCATCTTCAGTTCGTAAGTCATCTTAGTGGAGTAACCGTAAAAATGATGATGTGTCTGATGAGATTCGTGAACACCATGACAGGGAGATTGTAGACAACTGTCACACACTCATCGAGGAAATCCAGAGTCTATAAGTTTCGGTTGTCGTTTTATAAGAAGGAGGATGTAGCATGAATTAACGGAAATAAAATCAAAGACCGGTTTCTGGCTGCTTAGCAGAATGAGCAGATCATAGTCCAAAAATTCGCAGCGGAAAACGCTAAGTTGCGATAGAGGTCAGTGAATCTCTGTTCATCAGGCAGCTTGTTGAGACTCAAGCAGAGTTATTGATGGATGAAATAGGGGATCAGAGATCTTCTACACGTCTTCTAGTCTAAAGTGTCTCGGTGTCATTTTGGGATGGCATAAGAGAGTCAGCTGAATTCCAACGATGAACAGAGTCTCATGACCGATGTTCACACGGGTAGATTGGAAAACAAAAGGGCTGGCTGATTGCTACATAGCGAGAGGATGCGGCCCCGCCAGGTGCAGAGGATAAGCCAAGTTGGCCTGCCTAGGTCGAGTTACCTGGGAAATCTTAAATTGGTTTCGAGATATCTTAAACTAGAAGAAGTATAGTCCTCTTCAGTGTTCTTTTGAGAGAGCAAAGAGCTTCTTGGGAAGTAGTTAAACTGTAGTAAATACAGATGACTGAGAAAGTCACTCACTTAGTAGGCTTTTAGAAGGGTTTGTAAGTAGTGGTCCTGTCTAAATCAGAACTGTCTACCACATCAGTGACACATGGTGCACGTCTGTCCAGTCGCTTGACATCCAAATTATGTTATTGTTCGGATGATCCACGATAAACAGGCTTGCGTAAACGGAAAATGTTTAGTCCTAACCATTCTATGATCTGCGCTATATTCAGCATCATACATCACTCGCGTGATACGCACTTCACGAACGTCGCGCTGCCGCACGATCAAGTAATCAAGCAAATGGTGATGACTGCTTCTTGGTGAATCCACGTCGTGATATCACTCGTATCTGATCGGGTGTTTGTGATGGCCAGCTCGTGAATAGCATACAGGTGACTGGACCAGTGTCGTAGGGTCTGAGGACTCTCGGCCTAGCTAACGAGTTGTGCCCGACTCGTGCGTTCAAATCACCCAAAACAAACAGTCGGTCATTCATTGATGCCTACCGGTTTATCACGGTCAGCTGATCATAGAAATGCTTCTCTGTATCATCAGTGTAACACATAGTTGGATCAGAAGCACTAACAAATGTGGCACACTTACCTCGACCGAGTCACCGGCGCATCGATAGGATTCGCGGGTAGATGCCGTGTGGTTCGCCTATCATCAAAGCGTTGATGCGATCAACGATTGCGAAACAGACACCATGTTCCCGAACACCGTCTATCGGGTAACCTATCTAGTAAAAGGTGTACCCAGCACCTACTCTTCAGGGTTTAACTTGGTCTACAAACTTTATCCCACTCAAGGCTGCTATATCGATTCCATACGGGCTCAGTTCCGTAGCGATCAGAGCGGTTCGCCGTTCCTGCCGCCCTGTGGTGCCGTATGGATCCGGCAGCATGAGCACATTCCATGTTCCAGCGGAGAGCGTCTTGGGTTTCCAGTGATATCTCAGGTTATGTGTTGTGCTATTGAGACTCGCGTGAGCATTATCTGCTCTAGGATTCGTGCTAGCAGGGTCATTAGGATTTGGGAAGTGGATGGGTTTGGCAGTAGCATATTTTCGTCTACCCACCCTGTCGTGTGCAGCAGATAGGGTGAACCGGTTTGTCTTGTGTGACTGCTGGTGCAGTATGATATTTGCTTCACATTGTATAACCGTGGTTTGTATGGGCTTTGGATAATGCCAGGACTCCCAGACCTACACAGGAGAGCGATTAGGGTCCTAAACCAAAGCTGCTGGCTCGAAAGCTTATACCGCAAGACAGCGGATGGTTGGCAGCATCCGATACGGATTAGCCTGTCACAGTGTACCATGCGGTCGAAATCAGCAAGCGCTCACAGGTCGAATTTGAATTGCGTAACAGGGTTTGCTGCTGTGTTATTGACGCCGTTTAGTTTTCGTTTGTGTAAGTCGTGTGCATGGCTTACTAGGCCTTTGGCTCATGCTTGTTTCTGGTTGCTTCTTTTTACAGGGCTGCTGTTGGATCCCCTACTTCGGAAGAACGCTGTCCTCCGGTTTCTCCACATTGTCCCACAGTTGGTCTGTAAGTGTAACGGACAACCAGCTTGTAAGCAGTCGGCTTGCATGTTACAACAGTGACCGAAGCCAAAGGACGCATGCGCTACAAATCGTCATCACAAGTGGCTTGTGCTGCACCACTTGCAGTTCCACTCACACACCACGTATCCAGTGTAAACCCGAAGGGATAAGACCAGTAGGTGTGTGAGTGAGGTCTTTATGACCAACCGGTCAAAGCTGGTTGGCCAACTGAATGGCCAGCATGGAAAACAAACAGAGAGAGACTGCAATGACAAGATCTATACTGGAAAGAAAGATATGTAAAATGTAATACAAGAAGCACTTCAGTATACGAGTGCACATTAGTGCTGTCCAAAGAGGACAAAGTCGAAAAACAAAATTCTAAGTTGAACAATGAAATGATCAGGCAAACGATTCATCACTCAACACAACAACAAAGCCCAAGAAAAGAATGGGTAGAAGACTACAGACATTCAAGTTTCTGAAAAGAATAGTGGATTAGTTGCCAAACGACCACAGTCTTGGTTGGTTCAATAAGTAGAATGGATATACTGATATGACGTACCTGAGCCTAACGTACACGTCGCCTCTTCCCCGACGGTGCACTATGAGTACGCTGGTCACCTAATAATCCAAGGCGGCCAGCGCATTTGCGGCCGCACAAATCGCAACGCCATATAGTTATGTCACCACGACCTATGGCGCCGATGGTTCCCTCGCGTACCGTGCGTTTCGTTCTCGGCCGCGCAATAACTGCTCGTTGAACTCGCGGACGCCCG